>PVJL010005000.1:0-116947 GCA_004026885.1 Lyroderma lyra
AAGCTTTTTAGTTTGATATAGTCCCATTCATTTATTTTTGCTTTTACTTCCCTTGCCTTTGAGGACAGGTTCATGAAGTCTTCCTTGAGTCCTAGGTCTATAAGTTTAGTACCAATGTCTTCTTCTATACAGTTTATTGTTGCAGGTCTGATATGAAGGTCTTTAATCTATTTTGAGTTAATTTTTGTATATGGAGAGATTATATCATAGACACTTCCCACCCTTGTCAGAACAGTGTATAAGAACCTAGTAGGGGAGCTCCCTGGTGGTGTAGTGGTGAAGGCTTCGGCACTGACAATGCTGCAGCCTGGGTTCACTTCCCAGCCAGGGAACTACCCACATAAAATAAAAATAAAAAAGAACCTAGTAAACCCTCATCATTCACCATCAGGAATGAAGCCCAAGTCATGAGTTTTAAATTTTCCTTTGTTCAATCAGTAGTTCCAGCATTCTGTTCACCTGATGCCAGCTATTAGGCTAGCTGAATGTGGTCCTCAAGTTCACCTTAAATGCACTTTTTATGACAGATGAGTTCAGAGCACCTAGAAGGCTAGGCAGCTGGGACTTCATTAAACCTACAGAAGAGGTTGTGAGCCCATTTTTGTTCCTGCCTGCTATTAATCATCAACTTTGTCTCTAGCTGGTCTAGGCTGCTCAGGTCTCAGCTCTCTTCACTCTGCATGGCCTTCATTCTCTGGCACAATAGCCTCCTGAATCAGGCCTGATGGATATTGACTAAAGCCAATTTAGTCATGTTCAAGTATTAGTTCTTCTTGGAAGGTAACGGTAACTGCCAAGAATTGAAGTTAAGCTTGTCCCGCACACAACCTCATTACCAGTAATTTGTTGCAATGAAATTGCTCTCCAAAGGAATTCTGGCACGTATATATTTAATAAAAAATGTTTGCTTTGAAAAGTGCAAGGAAGTATCCTGTCTTTTTTTTTTTTTTTTTTTTTTTTTAGTAGTTCCCTGGCTGGGAATCGAACCCAGGCCACAGCGTTGAGAGCGCCGAAGTAGCCACTACACCACCAGGGAACTCCTGGAAGTATCCTGTCTTGAATTTTATTTCTGGGCAACTAAACAGCAGATAAAGGGAAGTGTTGTTTTATGTGATATTCCAGCTACCACATGAATTGAAATGCTAGTATTATAACATCACCATTTTGCCACTGCCATCTTGCATCAGTGGGTGTAGAAAATGAGCACCTGTGCTAACATCACAAATGCAGAGACAACCAGATGGCAATCCAAGCACCTCCTAGGAAGTCATCTTGCCCCAAAACTGAGCCTGCAACTGAGGAAGCATCTAGAGAGCTAATACCCAATTTATAGGAGACAGACACATGTTAAATGCCACTAAGGGGTACATGAGCCAGATCCAGACTGTGGGAAACTCTCCAGGCAGGATAAACCATCCAGGTCTTCAGCAAAATATTTTAAGAGAGAGAGAGAGAGAGAGAGAGAGAGAGCGAGAGAGAGAGAGAGAGAGCTGAAAGAAAAGCCATACGGACTAAAAGAGCTTTAAGAGACATGTTAATCCACCTTATTTGAGCTCAGACTCAAATAAATTGCTAACAATTTTATAACATTTATGAGACAATTGGGAATGTGGATGTGAACCGAATATTTTATGATTTTAAGGAATTATTGTATATGAATAATTTTCTTTAAGGTTTTTAAAATAATTTTTGAGATATATATTGAAATATTTACTGAGGAAATGAAATGATGTCTGGGATTTGCTTCAAAATGATGTAAGAGGGATGAGGTGGTGGATAAGTCAGGCTAGATTTGCCTGAGTTAACCATTGTTGAAGTTGGATAATGGGGATGTGGGAGTTCATTACAACATTCTACTTCGTGTGTGTTTTAAGATTGCTGATGAAGTTATAAGTACTTTTTAAAGAACAGTCTCAGTGCATCCAATTTTGAGTCCTGTGTTGTCTTCCCTTGTATGAATATAGCACAATTTTCCCATTTTGCTGACAATAGATATTTGAGTTGGTTTTAGGTTTTTGCTATTGCAAACTGTGCTGCTCTGAACATTTTTACACATGTCTCCTGGAGCACATGTACATGTATTTCTTCTGGATATATTTCCCTGAGAGTGGGATGGCTGGATCACAGGATAGGCACTGACTGACTAATGCCAAATTGTCTTCCAAAGTGTTTGTACCAAGTTACACGTCTCCACCAGCACTCCTCTTGCGCCACAGCTGACGACCCTTGGCAATTTCAGACTTTTTTTCTTCCTAATCTAGTGAGGATAATGGTATTTCAAATGGTGTGAATTAGCATTTCCTTGAGGTTGAATATGATTTCATATGCTTATTGGCCATTGATTCTGTAATTGTTTATACAAGTCTTTTGCCCATTTTCTATTAAGCCAAGTGGTTATTTATAGGAGCTCTGAATACTATCCTTTGAGAGGCAATATAGTATAATTAGTAAACCAGACCACCAGATTTAAATACTAATTCTGCAACTGTAAGAGCATGAATGAAGCACCACACTTCTCTGTGCCTCAGTTTCCTCATCTGTAAAATGGGGGTCATTCTAAGGCTCACCTCTTGTCATAGACTGAAGGTGTGCCCCTCCGAAAATCCATATATTGAAACTGTAACCACCCAATGCAATGGTAAATGAAGGTGGGGCCTTTGGGAGGTTATCAGGTTTAGATGAGGTTATGAGGGTGGACCTCTCATGTTGGGATCAGTGGTCTTAGAAGGTGAGGAAGATAAATCAGAGCTTTCTCTCTCCACCATGTAAGAACACAGCAAGGGGGCTGTAGTCTGTAAACCAGGAAGAAGGTTCTCACCAGAACATGACCATGCTGACACCCTAATTTGGGACTCCCAGACTCCAGAACTGTGAAATAAACGTCTGTTGTTTGAGCACCTCCCCACCCCACCCTTCTATGGTATTTGCTATAGCAGCCAGAGCTGACGGAGACCCCTCTCAAGGTTCCTGTGAGGATTAAATGAGATCATACTGTGAAGATGTGCTTAGAACAGTGTCTGGCACAGTCACAGCAAAGGCTTGCTAAGTAGTAAGCATTTGCTATCATGTGCGTAACAAATACCTGCTCTCTCTGTGGGTCAGAGAAGGCCATTTCATTTTCATGACAGTTTTTAGGCTTTTAGGAATCTTTTTTTTTTTTTTTTTTTTTTTTAATGGCTTAAGTGCAGCCTTAACTTGGTGAAGCAAGAACATCTATCTGCAATTTGCTGGTTAGGTAATGAAACAGGGGTGGAAACGGAGTAAACTGGCACCAGATCCCTTACTCCACTGGGGGCCTTCAGGCTGGTGCATTGCCGCAGAATTCCTGCCAATGAATTGGGAAGGTTTCTTTCGGTCGCTAATGACAACATAAAATAAAACAATAAAAACTGGGGAAAAGAGAAGAGCAGAATTTATTGGCACCTTTAATGTAGAAGTCTGATTTCAAGCACATCCGGATTGACGAGCTCTGCGCTCCTGGGAATCTTGTCTCTTTCCCCATCGCCTGGTTCTGCTTTACTCCGCGTTGTTCTCATTTGCAGACAGGGTTTCCTGACTAGTCGGACCAGGTAGAACCCTGCCACTCCGGGTTTACATTCCCCCAGCTTAGTGGCCGCAGGCGGAAAGAGAAGCCCCGCCCCGAGGCCCCGGCAGGAAATGAGGGGGTGTGGCCAGGGGCTGAGCTGCTCCGATTGGCTGGTCTGGGGAGCTGGCGCGGGGGGTGGGCCCTACCAGAGCCTCAAGGCTTGAGAATAAGATGGATCCTTATAACATAATGGGGTGCAGATTCCAGAAAAAGAGAAAGAGGTAGCGAATGCTGGGCTCGCGAAGCAGCAGACACCCACTACAATGGCATCAGTGCATTTTCTCACATGGGCCGGGGAAGGCATATTTGGTACCTTGGATGTAAGAAGTGATGTGGAGAGTGATGACCAAAAGAACGCTTGTTCTGGAGATGTGACCAGAGCTCGGCGACTTGGCAGCCAGCAGGGACCTAGGAGGAGCAGAGGCCAGGAGGGGCCTGCGAAGGAGACCAGAAAGAGGCGGGAAGGCAGCAGTCCAATGGCGGGATGATCTGACGAGCAATTTTCACAAGTAATTGTTTCCTGGTCACTGCAAGATGTCAGTCAGGTTTTATTAAAAAGCTTCCTCCTCCTCCTCCTGTTAGTGGTACTTTAGGGCAAATAAAGGGGCGAGGGCTGTAACCTCACGGGTTGAAAACGTGGAGAACAGATAGCGGGATGGCGGAGGTGACAGTGGAAGTGGCAAAAACAGCGGCTAGAGGTGATAGGTGACCATGGATGGGACCTCAGGATGTAGTCCTAGCATCTAATGTTTACTGAGCACCTAATTCTATGTCTCCCACATATTAACTCATTTGCTTCTCACAACAACCCTCCAAGGTAGGTCCTGTTATTGCCCCCATTGCAGAGATGAGGCCTAGAGAAGTTAATTTACTTGCAAGATACACAGTTCTTAGCGAAATTTGAACCCAGTCTCTTTGAGTCCTTACCCTGGCATGTGCTCCTAATCACTGTCACCGGCCACGCAATGGGATGGGGGATAGGGGTCTTGGCAATTCTACAGGAAGGAAACTTGTTTTATAGCCTTCTTTTGGTGGCCACACAACTGAGAGGGGCTCAGATAATATTTGTTGGTCCATTCGGAGGGAAGGGTGCTGGAAGGCTGAGGGACATATGAGTGCCACAGAGGTGACACAATTCTCTTAGGGCAGGAGACCCCCACTGAGGACAGACGTTTTGCTGGGACAAAAACTGAATTTCTGGCCTCTCAGAACCTATTTTTTCCATCTTCTCCAATGGCTCCATCATCCTTTGAGGGACATGCTACCCCATCAGACCCTGAGCCCTGTGGGGGCAGGGCAGGGTGTCATAGCCACTGGAGGGCCCGGGTCCCAGCCCAGGGCAGATGGGTGCAGAGCAGCCCTTCCATGGTCAGCCCTGCCTGGGGCAACCGGACTGAGGTCTGCCTTGTCAGGGACAGGAGTCCTGGCAGCTCAGGGTCCCGCTGTGGTGACTGAGGAGTTACAAGGGCAGAGAGGCATGCACAAGACAGGTACAGAGAGAAACAGACACAGAAAGACAGAGGGATGGAGACAAGGGAGATACAGGGAGACACACAGACAGAGACAAACAAGCAAAAAAAACCAGAAAGACAAAAGGAGATGAGAGAGATGGTCAGGGGGAGACAGTGAAGCCAAGGTGGAGAAGAGATACAATGGCAGAGAAACTGTCAGCTGGAGAGGAGTGACACACAGCAGTAGACACATGGCCCTGCCGGCTCCACAGAGGGAGACATGCAGGGACAAGCTGGCAGAAATGCACCCCCACACTGACCTCCTTCTAGGCACTCCCACAGTGGCAGCCGGTCCTTCCTCAGCTCTGCCCACCTTCCCTCCTGCTGCTGCCAAGCCCATTAAGCTGCTACCCTCGCCACAACTGAAGGCCCCACGCCTTGGGGAGGAAACCACTGAAGAGGCGTCCCTGCTCCCCTGCACCCCAAACCATCAATTAGTATTAACGAGGGACGGCTCCCCACTGCCTAAAGACCCTCATCAGGGCTCAGATGGAGGGGAGGCCCCGCCTCCTGAACTCAGGAGGTTAAAGGGCCCGGGAGCAGCCTCTGAGCCGAGTGCCCAGATGGCTTGTGGCAGCGGGAAGATCACCATCCAGCTGGTGGATGAGGCGCGCCCTGGAGCCGGGGGTCCGAAGCCCTTTCGAGGCCAGAGCTATGAGGCAATCCAAGCAGCTTGCCTGAATGAGGGGATCCTATTCCGAGATCCCTGCTTCCCTGCTGGCCCCGACGCCCTTGGCTATGACCAGCTGGGACCGGACTCGGAGAAAGCCAAAGGGGTGAAATGGATGAGGCCTCATGTAAAGTGGGGCTAGGGGCTGGGCTCTGGGTCCGAGGGAGGAGGGGCTGGGGGCCTGGGCTCCTGGGTCTGAGAGAGGAGGGGCTGGGGGTCTGGACTCCTGGGTCTGAGAGAGGAGGGGTCACTGTAGGACCAGTTCACAGCAGGCTCAGCCATTCTGGGTCTGGGGAGGTCCAGGGAAGGCAAGGCCTGCCTGTAGACTTTACAAGCCTCTCAGGGGATTAGAGGTGCTCATTACTCTGGAGCAGTGAGGGCAGGAGGGGACCCAGGTGTCTGACGTCCCAGTTGCTCCTTCTCTCCCTTTCCTGGCTGAGGCCTGGAATCCCCATCATCCCTAGGAGTTTTGTGCTGAGCCCCAGTTCATCTGTGAGGACATGAGCCGGACAGACGTGTGCCAGGGGAGACTGGGTGAGACCACTGAACCTATCTTGAGTGCCCAGATCCTGCAAGTTGGAGCCAGAACCCCTACACCTCCGCCCTGAGTCTCTCCCTCCCCACCCCGTCCTGCCCCCTCATTGTCTCCTCCCTCTGGGCCTCAGTCTCCCTCTTTCCTCTCAGGTAACTGTTGGTTTCTTGCGGCCGCTGCCTCCCTCACTCTGTACCCCCGACTCTTATACCGGGTGGTCCCTCCTGGACAGGGGTTCCGAGACAGCTATGCAGGTGTCTTCCACTTCCAGGTAAAGCTCGGTTCCTCTGTTCATGCCTCGGTTCTGCCCAAATGACATGGATTTCATAGTTGACATCGCTCCCTTGGGGCTGGAATTCTTGGACATGTGCAGCAGGGTCGGGGGTCAGAGGTCAGAGGTCGGGGTCCAGATCGGGTCGGAGGCTGGAAGCCAAGCCCGGGCCCTGCCCCTTCCCCTGTCAGCTCTGGCAGTTTGGCTGCTGGGTGGACGTTGTAGTGGATGACAAGCTGCCCGTGCGTGATGGCAAGCTGATGTTCGTGCGCTCGGAGCAGCGGAATGAGTTCTGGGCCCCGCTCCTGGAAAAGGCCTACGCCAAGTAAGGACCCCCCAAGCCCCTCCCTGGCGGCAACCCCAAGTCCCAGCCAGCAGGCCCTAGTCACGTGGGACCTCTGGAGTCCCCCAACCTCTGGGATCCTCTAGACATCCCACTAAGGATCCAAAACCAAGTCACAGCCCCTGAGGCCCTAATGTCACACCATCTCCTGGGGATGTCCAAATCCTAAGCCCCTCCCTCACCACAGCACACAAAACATTCCCAGAGACCCGTCCAACTCCCAGAATTCTTTTTGTTTTTGGTATGTGGGTAGCTCCCTGGCCGGGAATCGAACCCAGGCTGCAGTACTCACAGCGCCAGCGCCGAAGCCTTAGCCACTACACCCCCAGGGAACTCCAACTCCCAGAATTCTTAAGGAGCCTGAAATTTTATATCAGGCCCTGGAGTCACCAAATCTAAGATTTATCCCCTGGGGGGACCTATAATCTCAGACAATCTCCTGACCCATCAGAAACCCAAAGTACCCCCAAAATACTGAGTGTAAGACTTGGGACCCTCGAATCTTTACTTTTCCCTACCCTTCAGATCTAAAGTCCCTGACAAGCCCCAGGGGGATTACCCCCAAAGCAGACATCTGTCCCCTAGAAACATAAAGTTTCAGACACAGCCCCCAGGATGCCCAGAATTCTAACAGAGCTCTCCTGTGACCCCCAAATCACTCAGTCCTGGTGGCCCAGGGACAAGAGGCTCAATTTCCAAAGGTGCCACAGCCCCTCAAGAGTGTGCAAATTTTGGAGTTCCCTGGTGGTGGAGTGGCTAAGGCTTCGGCGCTGTCAGTGCTGCGGCCTGGGTTCGATTCCCAGCCAGGGAACTACCCACATACTAAAAAAAAAAAAAAAAAAAGTTTCAGGGATAGCCCTTGGGACCCCACAGATCCCAGGGGTGGCCGAGGTGCTCGTACCTGCCTCAGACACCCCGCCCCCTAACGTGCTCCCACAGGCTCCACGGCTCCTATGAGTTGATGCGAGGCGGCCACATGAATGAGGCTTTCGTGGACTTCACAGGCGGTGTGGGTGAGGTGCTCTACCTCCGACAAGACATCCCAGGCCTCTTCTCGGTCCTGCGCCATGCCCTGGCCAAGGAGTCCCTCGTGGGTGCCACTGCCTTGGTGAGTTAGACTCCCATGGAGACCCTGCCCCCTTCACCAGGACCAGTGGTCACAACTGGTGAGGGAAGCATCTGTGTCCTTCTCTCACAAATCAGACACCAGCGTCCAAAGGACATTTATTTGCTCTCGTAACTAATGAGTTTCAGGCGCAGCGGGATCCAGGTGCTTAGCGGCCGTTGTAGAGGTGTTTTTCTATTCCTGGTTCTGGGTTAGTTTAACTCAGACAGGCTCTCTCCTCACGGGCACAGAAGAAGTGCCCATGGCTACCTCCCACCACCCTGGGGTGGCAGGGACGGAAGAGTGCCTCTTTCTGAGAACTTCAGCCAAGTGCCAGGATTGATTTCCCTGGGTTCCGCCTGGGTGATGTGCTCATCTGTGACCAGGTTATATACTCATTTCATTCATTCAGAGTTGGTCGAACCCAAAACTTGTCTAACCCACGGCCCACGGGCCGCGTGCAGCCCAGGACGGCTTTGAATGCAGCCCAACCTAAATTTACAAACTTTCTTAAAACATCACAAGGGAGTTCCCTGATGATGTAGTGGCTTAAGGCTTCGGCGTTGGCGCTGTCAGCGCTGTGGCCTGGGTTCGATTCCCGGCCAGGGAACTACCCACATACAAAAAACAAAAAAGCAAACAAAAAAAACATTATGAAAATTATGCACGGACCTTTTTTTTAGCTCATCAGCTATCGTTAGCATTAGTGTATTTTATGGGTGGCCCAGGGAAGCCAAAAGATTGGACACGCTCGGTCTAACTCATTCATTCACTTCATCCGATACTCAGTTTCTAACTCACTTGGTCTTTTGTGTGTCTCTGCCTCTTTCCATCTCCCTTGGTCTCTCTGTTCTTGTTGTCTCTGTCCCCTTTCCGTCTATTTTTGTCTCTTGGCTCCACCTCCCGTTCTATGCTTCCTCTCTCGCCTTCACTCACCAACACCTCCTCTTGGAGTCCTGTGCCATTCAGTTGGGTGCTTTGGTTGACTCCTGCTTTGGTGGCAGGAGGTGGCAGGGGGACAGAAAGGAGCAAACACCATCCTGTCCTCCACGGTGGCCTCATCGCTCCCTGTCCTCTGCCCAGAGTGATCGCGGCGAGTACTGTACGGAAGACGGACTGGTGAAGGGACATGCATATTCAGTCACAGGCACACACAAGGTGAGTGTCCCCCATGGGCGGGCTGGCAGGTGGAGCCCAGATGCCACCCCCACTGACGCTGCTGCCCTCAGGTGTCCCTGGGCTTCACCAAGGTGCGGCTGCTGCGGTTGCGGAACCCATGGGGCCGCGTGGAGTGGACTGGGGCCTGGAGCGACAGGTGGGATGGATCTGGGGGGCTGGGGGGCTGGGCCCCTAAGCTGACCAAAGGTACTGTTTTAAGTGGGACAGAAAACAACGGTGCATATGGTCAGCCTACTGACACCTTGAATTTAGCCCAGTGAGACTAGGCTGACCACACGTACTGTCTGAAATGGGACAGTACTGTTACAGAAACGGTACATCTGGCCAGCCCCCCCGTCCCCCGCACCCCTCACACCCCCATCTCCCCAGCTGCCCACGCTGGGACATGCTCCCCACCGAATGGCGAGAGGCCCTGCTGGTCAAGAAGGAGGACGGCGAGTTCTGGTGAGTAGGGCAGAGGCACTGAGTGGCCCCTGGGGCTCAGAGCGGGTGAGTCCTGCTGGGGGGGACATGGCAGAAGTCCATGCAGGGGGGTCCCTGATGGGGAGAGACTGTCCGTATCGGTAGTAATTTGGGGATGGGGTTCTATCTGGGGGAGTCAGGGAAGAATTAGAAGTAATAGGGAAATTTGGAGGCGTAGTAATCTCTGGGGGGGGGGTGGTGAAAAGGGATGGGTAATATTTAGGGTAAGTGAGGGGGCTTGGTGACACCTGGGGCATGCTTTCAGCTTTGGCACTGTTGGTAATGGAAAGTCTTGATATTCGGAGTCTGAAGACAATTTGACAATATTTGAGGGGAACTTGTGGATATTGGCTATTTGTGGGGGCATTTCTGAGGACTTGGAGAAATCTTGGGGAGCTGGAGGGCTCAGGGATTTGGGGGTCATTCCGGAGACATGATACTGTAATATTTGGTGGACTGGAAGGTACTTGGCAGTATCTGAGCAATCTGAGAGCTTTGTGGGTTGGGGGTCGCTCTAGGGTCTTGAGATACTTGGGAGGTGGGACCCAGGAAAGGTGGGGACGGGGCAGGGTCTCACTGCCAGCCACTGTCCAGGATGGAGCTGCAAGACTTCCTCCGCCACTTCAACACGGTCCAGATCTGCTCGCTGAGCCCTGAGGTGTTGGGGCCCAGCCCTGCTGGAGGCGGTTGGCACGTCCATATCTTCCAAGGCCGATGGGTGCGAGGCTTCAACTCTGGCGGGAGCCAGCCTGCTGCCGGTGAGGCCCAGAGGGGCCCTAGAGGCAAGCAAGGGGCCTGTGGCAGGTAGGGTAACTCCATTTCTTTCTCCTCTACTAGAAACCTTCTGGACCAACCCCCAGTTCCGGCTGACACTGCTGGAGCCTGACGAGGAGGAAGATGATGAGGACGGGGCCTGGGGGTGCTGGGGGGCAGCAGGGGCACGGGGCCCTGCTCGAGGGGGCCGAGTTCCCAAGTGCACCGTCCTCTTGTCACTTATTCAGCGCAACCGGCGTTCCCTGAGGGCCCAGGGCCTCACTTACCTCACAGTGGGCTTCCACGTGTTCCAGGTGGGGCCCTGGGGCGAGCAGCTGAGGGAGTCAGAGGGGAGTCTAGGAGACGGGAGGGACCAGGGAGGGTAGAGAAAGGCTGGGGGTCAGAAGGGTCAGGAGGGAGTCAGGGAAAGGGGTGGGGACTGAGGATCCAGAAGGGGACAAGAAGCAGAGAAGGGACAGATGGGAGGGGCTGGGACAGGGACTCAGGGCCTGGGGCTTAATGAGGGTAGAAGGGGAAGAAAAGAAAGGCGGCTGGAGCTCCCTGGTGGTGTAGTGGCTTAAGGCTTTGGCCTTGGCGCTGTCAGCGCTGCGGCCTGGGTTCGATTCCCAGTCAGGGAGCTACCCACATACCAAAAAAAAAAAAAAAAAAAAAGAGAGAAAGATGGTGGCCTTCGCCCCTGGCCCTGACCCTCTCGTTTTTCCTTCTTACAGATCCCAGAGGAGGTGGGTCTCAGATGGGACCCCAGATCCCAGACTCCATCCACCCCCACCCCGAACCAGATCCAGGGGCTCCAGCAGCCTGCATTGGAGCAGGGAGGGCCTGGGGCGGACTTGGCTGATGCGTGGATGAGTGGGTTTGCAAGGGGCATTGTGAGGGGCGTGGTAAGCGAGGCCGGCTGGGGTGAACTTGGGCTGTCAAGGTCATGCCGCCTCCACCCCCTGCCCCCAGCTGCTGGGCCTCTGGGACACCCCGCACAGCCGAGCGCTCCTGCCGGGCCTGCTGCGTGCCGACCGCTCGCCCTTGTGCGCCCGCCGCGACGTGAGCCGCCGCTGCCGCCTGCGCCCCGGCCACTACCTGGTGGTGCCCAGCGCTGCCCGCGTCGGCGACGAGGCCGACTTCACGCTGCGCATCTTCTCCGAGCGCCGCCACACCGCGGTGTGAGCTTAGGCCCCTGCCCCGCCTCCGAAATACCCCGTGCATCAGCCCAGGGCCCCCGGATCTTGCCTAGACCCCACTCGATCCCTCGGTTGAGACCCCGCCCGCCCCCAGTCCCAGGCGCGGGAGGAGCAGCCCCTCCCCACTTCCGGTCTGTAATTTGCAGGGAGATCGACGACGTGATCAGCGCGGATCTGCAAGCCCTTCAGGTGAGGGGCGGCGGCCCTGGGGGCGGGGCTCGACGGGGTGGGGGCGGGGACGGCCCTGACCAGAACTAAACTCACCCCACCCCGCAGGCCCCCCTCATTCCCCTGGGGTTGAGGTTGGAGCAGCTGTTTCACGAGCTGGCAGGAGAGGTGAGGAGAGGGGACAGGGCTAATGGGGTCCCGCCCCTCCCTTGGAACTCCTCCTTCACCCTGGATGTCTCGTTTTGCTTTATTTACCCTCCTCCCACCCCTCTTTAAATTTCACGACCTCTCAAAATGCTCACAGCTCTTCCCTGCCTCAGGGCCTTTCCTCAGTCTGCCTCTGCCTGGCTGCCTTCTCTCCCTTCACTCCCCACACCCAAGCCCTCCATCTTTCTAATGTGCCCTTCGCTGGAAACGCTCCTGGCCCTCCTCCCCCAGGCTCCTCACCCCACATGCCGGCTGTGGGCTCCCACAGCCCAGTGCTCCCCCATTGCAGTCCTGCACACTCTCCCAGCACGTGAGCTCTAAGAGAGCTGGCCTGGGCTTGCTGGGTCTCTGCTGTGTCCCCAGCACCGCTCAGCATGCTGTTTGGGCCAGGTCCCAGCCACCTGTTGAATGGCTGCTCTCTCCCTGACTAGGAGGAAGAAATCAGGGCCCCGCAGCTCCAGACCTTGTTAAGCATTGCCCTGGAGCCTGGTGAGTGGGGACCAGAGCAGACCCCTATGTGTGTTAGCCTTAGAAAACCTGAGCTCGGCCTGACAGTATCTCCCCACACAGGGGTCCTGTGGCAGGATCCATGGCCAAGACCATGGCCACTCATAAGACCCTTCCTCTAAGGGAGAGGGAGGGAGTGTGGCTGCTAGCCCTGGGAACCCCCTTGCCTGAGTTCTCGTCCCAGCTCTGTTAGTTACCAACACGGCTTTGGCTCTCTGTGCTATGAAATGGGGATGCAGCCGTCCCCAGCACTCACAATGATGGCTGGCCCACAGGAAGTTCGGGGCTTTTGTTTGTTTCCTATAGCCAGGGCCCAGACCTGGACCCCCGGAGAGATTGGGATCAGGACCTGTGAGCAGCTGCTACGTTGTTTTGGGGTATATGGTGGGGGCCATGCCTGGGTGGGGATGTTGGGGCCTTTGATCCCCTTCGGGGGATACTGACTTTAACCAGATGTCCCATCCCCAGCATGGGCACAGCCTGGACTTGCACCACTTCCAACAGCTCTGGGGCCACCTCCAGGAGTGGCAGGTAAGGTTGGGGGCTGCAGGGAGCCACCTCCTCCTGGAAGGAGAGGCACGTAATAGGGACATGGTTGCTTTGTGGGCTAGCAGGGCCCCAAGCAAGAAGGGCGACTGGACCACACCATGCCAACCCGGAGGGTTCTGGCTGGGATGTCCCTGCCCCATCATCACCCCTGTGGTCCCTCTAGGGGCACTAAACAGCTCAGGGATCAAGGAAGAGCTCTGGTCCTGGGTTGTCATTCTAGCCCCCACCTCACCTCAGTCACACCTCTAGCTGTGTGACTCGGGCCAGTCACCTCCCTCTGAGGGGCCTTTGCTTGTCTATCCCGCCCCCCCCACCATCCATGTAAGGAGAAATGGTCCAAGGCTTCTCCATATGAATAAAACCACTGTTTATTGAGCCCTCACTAGGCCCCTGGGGGGTAGAGTCTTGTCCTCACAACAACCTTGTTATTGCTGTTACTGTTGATCCCATTTTACAGATTGGGAAACAGAGCCCAAAGTGGTGAAGCTGCTTGCCCTGGGTGCACAGCTAGGAAGAAAGGGAGCTGGGGTGGGGACCCAGGCTGTCTGGCTTCCGAAGGCCTGTTTTAGCCCTTTTCTGGGAGCTCGGGGCCTGGGGGGTGGGACTGACTTATTCCCCCCCACCCAGGCCATATTTGAAAAGTTCGACCAGGATGCCTCTGGAACCATGAACTCCCACGAGCTGAGGCTGGCACTGAATGCCACAGGTATGGACAGAGGTCCTGGGGTGGGTTGTGGGGACAGGATCGGCTCCCCGTCCTGCCCCATCCTCTTGGGAGTCCCAGCTGTCCACTCATCTGCTGCCCTTCACAAAGCCAAACACCTTAGCTCGCTGCCAGCTCTTGGCTAGGACTGGGTGACCCTGAGAGGCCAAAAGGGAGCCTCCTCTCTCTCTGCAGGGGATAAGAGGGTGTGAGAAGGGGCAGGGCCTCCTGGGACGGGAGGCACGGGAGCTGGCATCCCCTGGGAACTGTGGTCGGGCTGTCCTAGGTGCCTCTGAGCTTGGGTTGGAATCCTAACTACTGACTCACGCTTTGGTGGCCCTGGGCACATGAGTCCACCTCCTTGGGCCTCCGTTGCCCTCTGTAAAGTGGCTCTAACTTTCCCCTTGTGTGTCAGGAGATGGGGGTGGGGGAATCAGACAGGAGCTCCCAGATCCCCACCTACCCCAGGGCTTTTCTGCTGCAGTGAAGGGTGAGACATAGGGAGGTCCAAGATCCAGGTACCTACGAGGAAAGAAAGGAGCACAGGACAGAAGTGGGGGGATGGAGTCAGAGAGAAGATGAGGAGATGGGAACGATGAGCAGTGGAGTCCCAGAAGGCCAGAAACAGGGGTGAGAGAGAACACAGGGAAGGTGGAGTTCGTGCCATTTATTCATTATCACTGAGTGTACACGCCTGCTTCTCTAGGCAGAAAATTGATCAAGTGCTCTTGAGGGGCTGACATTCTGGTGGCAGAGACAGATAGCAAATAGAACATATAGGTCAGGTGGTGACAAGTGCTATGGCAGGAAAAGGAAGCAGGCCAGGGCCACAGGGCATGCAGCAGGTGGAACCAGGTTGGCAGGGAAGGCCTCTTTGAGATGGTTTGAGCAGAGACCTGGAGGAGGAGGAGGAGGAGGAGGAGTGAGCCTTGGGGACACGGGGGCAAGAGCATTCCAGAGGAATAGCCCATGCAAAGGCCCCGAGGTGTGAGCCTGCGCCCAAGGAGGCTGGTGTGGAGGGAGCCAAGTGAAGGAGGGGCGCAGGGATGGAGAGGCCCAGGGGCCACTGTGGCTACAGCCAAGTTGGGAGGGGAGGTGTCAGAGGAAAGATGGGTGGAGAGACAGTAGAGCCCCGTGAGGCCTCATGATTTGGGCTCTTAAATTTTGTTTTTAGTATATCTGAGAAAGAAGATGCAGAGGCAAGTCCAGGGTCAGTGTTTGCGGGGACAGCCGTGTCTGAATGAGGGCATGCTAGGGAGGAGACCAGCAGGAAGCAAGCTCCAGAGACCAGAATGATGCTGGCGATTTCATGATGACCAGAAACCGTCCCCTGACCTCCCATGGCTTCCAGTCCAGAGGCAGCCAGAGCCACCAATGACAGTGACAGCCCAGAGTAGTCAGAGTGGTGACGGGGGAGGCACAGGGAGCTGTGGGAGCCCAGGGGAGGTGCTCGATGGTGTGTGCCGGGGGGGGGGGGTCTCCTCCAGGGCTTCCTGAAGGAGTGTGAGATGAGTAGAAATACCCGAGACCAGGAGAGGGCAAGGTGTTCTGGGCAGAGGGAGCAGCATGTTAAAGGAAACAAGACAAGGGGAGTTCCCTGGTGGTGTAGTGGCTTAAGGCTTTGGCACTGGCACTGTCATTGCTGCGGCTTGGGTTCGATTCCCAGCCAGGGAGCTACCCACATACCAAAAAGGAAACAAGACAAAAGCCCAAGGCCGAGTCGGGGAGGGGGTGTAGTGGAGTGGGGTATGAGGTGCAGTCTGTGAGGGTCACCAGGCAGCTCAGGACAGTGGGGCTTGGGGACTGGTAACCAACCAGGAGGTCATGGTCACTAGGCCCCAGGAAACTAGGTGTGGGCTTCACAAGTATCAGAAGACCCTGGGTAGGACCCCACCTCAGGCACCACAGGCCATAGCGCCCACGAGAGTGGTCAGAGGAAACTGAGTTTCCTTGAAAGGATGACAGGAATTCCAGAGGGGACAGCTGGCGGGGGCAGGGGGGGTCTTGGCCCCTCCTTGGGCCCTCTGCCTCCTCTCCCGGACACAGCAGCCCTTCCCTCCAATCCTGAGGGCACATGAAAGCCAGAGTGGCCTAGGGGAGGGCATAGCACGAAGATGAGGCCGCAGGCCTCCAACCGCACCTAGACCAAGGCACCGCCTGGGATAGCACCTGACCAGCATGTCGTGTGCGTGCTCAGAGGTGAGGGGAGATGGGCTTCAGGAGGCAGCAGAGGCCCCTGAAATTGTCCTTGAACTGTGTTTAGCTGGACGTGTGGGGCATGGAGGGACAGTTTCCCTGCAGTTTCCAGTCCTGGAGGGGTTACCTACGAGACCTGGGAGAACCAGGCTTTTAGAACCTCTGCTGAGATTTGTCATCAGGGACGACTTCTAAACTTTAGAAATTGCCCCACCATGGAATATAAAGGAACTGACTCCAAATGGGACTGACACAGATGTCCTGCTACGCAGAAATAGTCCCATGTCCACTAGCAGAAATTCTGCAGTTTATAGAGTAGTAACACTGACAGAGCTGGCATGTGCCAGACACCGTCCTAAGCTCTCTGCACAGAACATCTTCCCACAGCCTTAGGGGGGTCAGGGCTGTTGTCCCCATCCGACAGGTGAGGAAACTGAAACCTAGACGAGTGAAGGGAGCTGCCTGTAGCCACACAGCTGGGATTTCAGGTGGGGGTGGGGGGACAGACCCCTATGGTGTCTCAGGACCCCTGGGGAGTTGGGGTGGGGTGCCATGATGAGGTGGGGTTCACAGTAGCCCAGGCTTAGAAGTGGTCTCCCCCTAGGCTTCCACCTCAACAACCAGCTGACCCAGGCCCTCACCAGTCGCTACCGGGACAGCCGTCTGCGTGTGGACTTCGAGCGTTTCGTGTCCTGTGTGGCCCAGCTCACCTGCATCTTCCGTGAGTGCCAACCCTGGCACAGGTTGGGGGGACAGAGGGAGGGTCTACCCCGATGGGGGAACTGGGGTGGCAGCTGCTTACCTTGCCCTTCTTTGCACAGGCCACTGCAGCCAGCACCTGGACGGGGGTGAGGGGGTCGTCTGCCTGACCCACAGCCAGGTGAGCCTGGGCTGCAGGCACAGGGTGGCAAAGGGCGGCTATGGCAGGAGGCCCCGAGACCCCTGCTTCAAGCTCACTGTCTTCTCTGGCCCAGTGGATGGAGGTGGCCACCTTCTCCTAGGGTCCTGGCATGGGAGTACCTGCAGCAGGAGGCGGGAGAGCTGCTGGGAACCCTGACTCTCCCCCTGCCGACTGGGACCAGTTCATTCCACAGCAAGAGGGGCCTGAGCAAAACTGGCTCCCTGCAGCCCCTCCGCCTCCCTGCCTGGCACTGGCCGACACTCTGATGACCAGATGGTCTGATGTTTCGCTGGCCTGCCTACGGCTGGCTCCTGGCCCCACCGCCCACCCGATGGGCAAGTCTTGCCCAGGCTCTGCTCACCTCCCCTTCACAGCACCTTTCTTGTGCAGGCGACCTCAGGTAGCGTCACTCACTCAGAACTGTGCCTGCCCCACGCTGGGTCCCCTGTAGCAGTTTTAGTTTTACACCCCTCCGGGAGCGGGGATCGTGGCACGCCCAGGCCCAACCTCAAAGACGTGGAGGACGGAGACAGAAGAAAAACAGAGGACACTGGAGGACTCCTTCTTAAAAATATTACATGTTTTATTATCCTGTCCCCAGAAGGGTGGTTTATCCAGAAACCGAGGAAAAAAATAATCAATCAATCAGAATAAACTCAAAAAAAAAAAAAAAAAAAAAAAGAGAGGGGTGAGGGTGAGGGTGGGGGAGAGAGGAGCAAAACCATCAACTAACAGGCAGCCAGGCCAGCAGCCCACCCTCCACCTCAGGAGGGTCCCCAGAGACCCATGCCTGATGAGACAACAGAAGAATCAATCAGGGGCTTGGGGAGGGGAGCGAATCAGCTACAGGTCTTCATTATGAGAGCAAGAGGCGGCAAAGATATGTTGCTAGGTGAATATATATTTATATAATAAATCCGTAAGTTAATAAAGTAAATAGTAATTCTCTCAAAGTTTTTATTTTTTTTTAATAGCTTTTTCTGTGATGTGTGTGTGTGTGTGTGTTTTGTTTTTGGTCCTTAGAAAATCTGAGAGACGCAGGTCCAGACAAAGCAAGGTGGGGACTGGTTGGGGGCAGGGGCGAAAGGCTGGCTGGCCCAACCTGACTCCTCAGTTGCAGAAAAGGCGGGTGCTGAGTTGCACCCCCTCATCTCCTGGCAATCGCAGAGGAGGGGAGAGGGGTGAAGGGAGTGAGGTGGGGTCCTCCTTCCTGTTGGGTAGCTGTGGCGCCCTCTGCTGGGCCCATCTCAGGTGCGATAATTCCTGGACAAGGCACGTAGGGCTTTGGCCTGGATGTGGGAGGCCGTGGAAGGACCTCGGGGCCAAAGGAAGGGGCAACGTGTGGAGGGCGTTCTTAGGGCTTGGAGGGAACCTGTTTTGCTGTGGGGACCCAATGGCCCCTCCACATAGTCAGAAAAAAAAACAAAACAATATATATATTTACCAGACCACAAGTGCTGACCCCAGAGTCTCCTGTTGCCCTATCCATGGGGACGGGAGAGAATCTCCTGGCCAACCACAGAGAGAGAGGACAGAGCCGGCCCCAGCCCCTCCCGGCCACCCCGCCCACCCCAAGGACTGACAGAGTGCTTTGCATAGATACAGAGTCAGGGGAACGGACCAGGGAGGCCCACCAGCCCCTCCTGGAGGCGGTGAGGCAGAGGGAGCTCGGCCAGGGCTCTCTGAAGCCCTCACAGGTCACTCTCGCCATACAGGGCTGTAGAGAAGGACTTGTAGTCCAGGGCGCCGGGCACAGCATCTGGGCCCTGGTACGGCGCCATGCGGGCAATGCAGTACTCGGCCTGGTCAGGGGGCAGCTCTCTCCGCAGCTCCTCGGCTGTGATGAAGTTCTGGGGATGGCAGGGCGGAACTCTGGGCCACCTGTACCCCACGTTGGTACCCCAGCCCCTCGTACCCAGATGCAGGTGCCCCCCCCCCCTCCCCGCCAGCCCCAGGAGCTCCAAGGTGTCCCAGCTTACCTTGTCCCCAGCCAGGACCTTGAAGGAGGCGATGACCTGGTCGGCTGTGTCTGTGTCAGTGGTCTCCCTGGACATGAAGTCGATGAAAGCTTGGAAAGTCACGAGGCCACTGTGGTTGGGGTCAACCACGCTCATGATTCGGTTGAACTCAGCATCGCCCTGCAAGGCGAGAGTGGGGCAGGGGACAGGCAGCTTTTGAGTGGGGCAGGGTGGCGGACCCGGCTGGCAATCAGGGCTGGAGCGTAGGGCCCGACCCTGGCATGCATGCCATTGTCGTCAGCCTGCCTCTGAGGGTCATGGCTCCTCGGGCGACTGCCATGTGCCCCAGACCTGGATGGGCCCCTTTTGCCCCTCCCCTTCCCTCGTTTTTTTTTTTTTTGGGGGGGGGCAGTGGGGGGTCGGGGTATAGATCAAACAGGTCTGCTGCTCCTTGCCCTAGGCTCACAAGTTAGCTCTGGAGGGTGGGGAAGAAAGAGAGAGAAAGAGAAAGAAAGGGGAGAGAGCCGGAAGCCTGAGTTCCTCTCTCCAGAGACTTCTAAGACAGGAGGTGGGAGGGTCAGGGAGTCATCGGAGGGACCCCAGCCCAGCAGATGCAGCACAGAAGAAGGGGGCGAGGCTGCACTGCTCTGGTGGAGGGGGTGTCCCCGAGGACCTGGAAACTCTGGAGTGGGGTGGTGCGAAGGGGAGGAGGAGGAAGGGGAGGAGGGACAGGAGGGGGAGGGCAGAAGAGTAGGAGGAGCGGCACAGCAGCGAGGGAGGCAGAGGCTGCATACCAGGCTGTATCCTGTGGAGATAAGCAGAGCCCTGAAGTCATCGGAGTCCATGCTGCCTGTCTGCTTCTGCTCGAGGACGCAGGGACAGCAGAGGAGGCCAGGCCCAGAGGAGACAAGAGGGGCCGCCCCATGTGCACAGCGGGAAAACAGGACAGTGGCAGGAGCAGGGAAGCCAGAGACGGCTCCGAGAGACCAGGTAAGGGGGCAGGTGTCCGAGAGACACAGGTAGGGAAGAGGCAAGAGAGCCAGTGAGATGGAACACACAACCGCAAGGGGTGAAATGGCGAGGGAGGGGGAGACAGACAGAAGGAGAGAGAGAAAGAAGAGCAGTTAATGCCGTGGTCCGCTGGGGCCCAGGGGGCGCGTACCTGCCGGTCATTCTCCACGTCGTAGCCCAGGCTGATGAGGCAGGCCTTGAACTCCTCCGGCCCCAGGGCCCCACCGTGGTCCTGCCAGGCATCCGAAGGCAGGTGTGCAAGGGGTGGTGTGGAGACCAGGCCGGCGCAGAGGTGGGGAGAGGGGCCAGGGTCACATGCAGAGGGTGGGGGTGACAAGAACACATTGGGGAGGGAAACAAAGTTAGAGGTGACATGGACAAGGTGACGGCCAGGGATGGCTGGGGCAAGTAGAGGGGCGTGAGTGGCCTGGGAGCTGAGTGGTGCAGGATTGAGGACTGAGTCCTAGGACTCGGAGGGAGCAGGGCAGCGCCTCACCTCCAGGGCTTGGGGTGGGAGAAAGGGGACTGCACCCCTCCCTATTTGGCACATCGGAGTTCCTGCTTGACAGTACAAGGCTGAGGTTGCACACTCCTACCCACAGGCAGAAGGCAGACATATGACATCAGGCCAGCAGGGTAGATGGGGACTGGGGCAAACTCTGGCACACAAACCCTTCTAAAGGGGCGACCAGACCAAATCTTCCTTTTAAGCCTGTGCAGGTTGCGGCTGATCTGAGAGATACAAACAAGTCTGTTTGTACCTGCAACCTCCGCAGGGTTAACAACACTTTGTACGCGTGGTCCTGATTCACAGGCCAGGTCCCAAGTCTTGGCTATGCTGGGACTTACTCCATGCCAGGGTCTCATCAGCACAGCCCCAAAGGCAGGATTTGGGACCTCCCCCTACTTCCTCCTCCCAAGGGCAAAGTGCTCATGCTGGGGGTTGAGGTGACACACCTATGCACTCCCTTCCATGGCTGAGGGCCCATCAGCCCACGAGCAGCAGCTCATACTCAGCAAACTGTGAGGTGAATGAACTGACAAATGCAAAGACGGAGAGGGCAAAGTGGGACGGCGACAGTGGTGACAGCGGGGAGGGAGGACGCCAAGAGGCAGAGGGAGCTGCCCACCTTGTCAAAGTGGTTGAAGGATGCCCGGAACTCCTGCATCTGTTCCTGGCTGATGCCCTTGGCATCGCGGGTGAGGATCTGATTCTCAACCTCATTGATGGTGCGGGCGATGGTGGTGAGCAGCTGCTCCCAGCCCACGCGGATGTGCTGGAAGAGGAGCAAGGGTGCGGCTGTAGGGGGCCACGGAGGGGGCCTCGGAATGGGGTTTGCCCCACATGGGGCATGTGTGCGGCCCGGGGTCAGGCTGGCCCTGTTTCCCAAATGCCGCCCAGCCTCCTGCTCTGTGCACCTCATCTGCACAGAGGGACACAGGTATGGCACGCACCACCCATCAGGGTTCACGTCACCTTAGTATACATCCTGGTGATGGATGCAGCAGAGGGCAAGAGCCCAATACCTGTGCCAGGATCCACATGGAAACTTTGCAGAGGTGTAACTTGTTTTTTGGGGGGGCAGGGGCTTTTTTTGTGTGTGTGTGTGACATCTGTGGTGTGCATGGTATAAATACTGTCACTGTGGCTGATTTCAAGCTACCAATGATGGTAACTAGCCCCGACACCATAACCCAGCCACAGAGAGCTGGTGTACACAAACACTGGCACACACCGATGGGATCTGTGTCCTCAGCCAGGACCAACCGCTGGGATCACAGGGAGGCAGGTGCTGCCCACCTGGCGCTCCCAGGCGCTGGTTCTGAGGTATGTGTTGTCATGGTGATGGGAGTGTAATAGTAGGGAGACAGACATTTTAATCTAGTCTTTCCAGAGTAAAAGAAGCAATAGAGGAATCACAGACACCTGGCAGGGCCACATACCTCCATGGTGTAGTTAGTGTGCTTGTTGTCGAAGATGAGGGCCTCCTGGATGAGCTGGTGCTGCTGCTCAAGCACATCCAAGTTGGGCTTATAGTCCACTATGCTGCGCTCGTACTGCTTCAGGTGGCTCAACTGGTCCTCCAGGGTCCCATTCATCTCGATGGAGATGCGCCCGATCTCCTGCACAGAAGGCGGGGGTTGCTGCTGGGGGCTGGCGGACCCTGGTCTTTGCCCAGGGCTCCCCTCCTGGAAGGCCTGAGGCTGGCTGACTGTCTCCTCAGGTCCCACCCTCTAGTGTGAAAGCCCACGCTGGGCATTTTCTGCACTAAACACCACACACACCCTATGTTGCTGCACCTGGGACCCGCTGTGATAGGCCTTGTCTGCAGACATGGCTATGGTCTGCAGACGTGGCAATGAGGCCCAAGGAGAGCAACTTCTCACAGTGGGAGGCAGAGTCAGGATCTGAACTGGGCCTGGCTGGCCTCAGAGGCCAGGGCCTGAGCACAGACACCCCAACATGGCGGCCTAACTGTGCGGCTGGCTGGTGCTGAGCCGAGGCCGCCCTGCCTATACCCCTCCCGGCTGCTGCAAGGTTCAGTGAGGTCGCTCTGGTTAGCATGCGCCTGGCATGTAGTGAGTACTTGATAAACGGTGGCCAGAGTGGCAGCTGGCATCATTACAAACCTTCCCATGGCTGGGTTACGATGGTCAATGTGAGCACGTCATGAGGGTCCAAGCTCGGATCGCCTCGGTCATGGCTACGCCAGTGCTCACAGCAGGGCCAGTGCCAAGCAGCACACACGGCAGCATTTGTTGAGGGAATGAAATGAACTGTTTCTCCCCCATTTTAGAGGTGAGAAAACGGAGGAGCGAGGTTAAACTGTGCCTGAGCTTACGATCACCAGTCAAGGGCAAGGTCAAAATTCGAACCCACCTCCATGTGACTCCTTAGCCAGGCAGCCCTCTGGGTGGCACTGCCATCTCCATTCATATCATCTCATCCGCCCTGAATCCCACCAGGCCTGCACAGCCCCCAGCCCCAGGAACACGGGGGACATCTCAGGAGGGGAAGGCGACTTCCTGCTTACGGGGGACTCTCCCAACTCCGCCCTGAGCTGGCAGGGCTGTGCTGATGGCCCTCACCTCCATCTTAGTCTGGATCCAGGGCCCCACGATGTTGGCCTGGCTGGCAAACTGGCGGCGGAGGTGCTCGTTGGACTGCTGCTTGCTCTGCTCCTCCAGGAGGGCGTGGTCCCGCTTGGGCACCAGCTGCTGCACCTGGACAGGGGACGAGCAAGACCGTCAGGAGGGCCCCTGCCTGGCGGGCCCTGCCCCAGCCCTGCCAACCAGCACGCCCACCTTCTCCCACTTGGAGTTGATGATCTGGGGGGTGACGGTGGTGTAAGGGTTGCTGCCTGAGAGTTTGATATGGTTGCTCTCGGCGATCCTCTGGGCCTCTTTGTGGATGGCCAGGATGGCCTCCCGCTCCCTGTCGGCGTCCGGCAGCGTCGACTTGAACTGGTCGTGGGCTGAGATCAGGCCCTGGGGGAAGAGAAGGGGTGAGGGGCAGCCCAGTCCCATGG
Source organism: Lyroderma lyra (assembly GCA_004026885.1). Classification (NCBI taxonomy): domain Eukaryota; kingdom Metazoa; phylum Chordata; class Mammalia; order Chiroptera; family Megadermatidae; genus Lyroderma; species Lyroderma lyra. The sequence continues at coordinate 23,339 of PVJL010005000.1, forward strand.
AGGTGCCACGAGAAGGGCAGGCGGGGACAGACCTCGATCTCCTCGATGGTGTGGACGATGAACATGTCCTGCAGGTCTTCCATGGCACTCTCCATCCAGTTGTTAAAGGGGGCTGCCCGCTTGGCATATTCTAGATGCAGCTGGTCAATGGTCTCCAGCTGCTTCTCTGTTTTCTGGGACGGGTGGGGAGGGACAGGGACAGTGCAGAGAGGTCAGTCAGTGAGCAGAATGGGGTAGATGGTGGGACAGGGTCCAGGGGCCCCAAGGGCTCAGAGAATGTCCCTGAGGGCAGTGGTGGTACCAGGCTCCAAGGTGACATTGCCCACTCCTCACCTCCAAGGCCTCCCTGCGACTGTGGGTCAGAGAGCCAAGGGCGTCCCACTGGTCGCAGATCTTCTGGCACCGGGTATTGACGTTGTGGGAGTCATAGTAATCCAGCTCACTGTGGGTAGTAGGGCAGAGAGTGGTGAGAGCTGGCAGGAGACCATCAATGGTACACCTGGACCCACCTGCCCCCAGGTGTTCCAGGCCCTGGTGCCAGGGGACATCAATGTGGAAAGCTATCAGTCATCCATCACCCCCTTGGCCCAATGTCCCCATGGATAGGAGGAATTCAAGGGGTGAGGCTGGGGGAGGGGGTAACAGAGAGAACAGGGGCTCCCTCCTGCTCTCCTACTTTATGAGTGGCTCTGCAACAAACAAGCTCACTTCGGCGGGGGGGGGCATCCAGATTGTGGCCCTCAACCAAACCTGTATATGGACTGTTTCTTCATTTAAAGAAAGTCTAGCAGCGTGTGCTGGCTGGAGCATGGGCACTGGAGCCCAGGTCCCTAGGTCTGAATTCTGGCTGCACAACTTTGTATGTGTGTGGCCCTGGGGCAGGGAACGCCCTACAGTTCATGCTCGTTTTCTTTCTGTGAAGCAGTGGTGGGTTATTGTGGACGGCAAGTCACTCAGCGCATGTAGTGCTGAGAGCAGTCCCTCACACTGAGGAGGTAAAAGCAGCAACAGCTATTTATTAAATGTGTTTTTAATGGGTATTAAGAAAAAAATACCTAACTGGCCTGCAAACTCATTCTAAGCCATTGATTATATACTTACAAAGGAGTGAGCTGATTAGGGTTTAGGTGTTATTAATGGAATGATTGAAGTACGGGAAGCACTGGATAGATATAAGCGTCTCTGGCCCCCGGCTCCCCACACGCCCGTCTCTTCAACTCCCTATGAGCCCCTGGATTCCTGTCTCCTGTGGTCCAGACACTCAGACAACCTTAGCAGCAGGGCCCAAGGGAGCCAGTGCACAGGCAAAACCTTGGGGGCCTGATGAGGGCTGGGGAGCAGGGAACAAGTTTGGGGAGGAATAGGACATGGGGACCAGACGGCTGTCTCACCTGCCTGGTGAGCCCAACAGGCAGGGAGGATACGGGGCGGAAAGAGGGGACATGGCCGGGAGAGGGAGCAAGGTTGTGCTTCAGGGAGCCAGGGGGCCAGGTGGCCTGGGTTCCACCATGTCCTATCCGTGTGACTTTGGGCAAGGACCTTGGCCTCTCTGTGTCTCAGTTCCCACTCTGTAACACAGGGGATAACATTTAAGGATGTCAGTCACCCATGCTGGGGGATTAAAGGTAGAACACTGAGTGCTCTGTGAGCTTTGTCATTGCAATTAATCAACGCTCATCTGGGCTTGTCCATCCAGGCTCGTCCTGGCTGGCTCTCGGTCTCCGGACTCATCTTTGGGGGAACCAACTGCACCCTACCTAATAAGCCCTTTCTCTCCTCCAGGGCTACTATCCAGAAAGCTGCTTCAGAGATCGCCTGTCCCCTGGCTCAAAGTAATGGGTCTCACATGGCTGTCCCCCAGTGCCTAAGAAGTAGAAGTAGGCTGGCCCAGAATTTATTGCAAGTGTATTTCTTAGCAGCTCTCAGGGTTCGCCTGTCGACTAGGGAACATGCCCATGTCTCAGCCCCCACAAAATCGGCAGATATCTGCATCTGTGGCCTCACTCTCTCCTTGGTCTGGGAGTGCCAGGTACAGGGGCTCCCCTAGGTGAGGCAGTAGGACTCCAAGGGTGAGTCCAACAGGACGTTGTGTTCCTGGAAGGCCCCCGCAGTACTTCCGCCTCTGGGTGAGCAACTGGGGAACCCCCCCAAGCAACTAGGGAATGTGGAGGGAGTGAGTCAGGGAGGAAACCAACCATCCCTAGCACAGTGCTCCACTGGAGATCAGGCTGGGCCCCCAGGAACAAGCAGAACTGTGTCGGGCTGGGGGGTGTCTGTAGAAAGGGCAGTCCTAGCCAAGGATCCTATTTCTGACAGATGGCTATTTTGGGAGCCCTGCCACCTCCCCGGGACCTGTAGATTTTCCATGAAGCAGTGGTCTGGGCCTCGCGCTCCCTGGGTCCTCCGGGCTGTCAGCCACTGGGCTGGTGGAAAAAGGCTACATTCACTGGCTCTGAGGCTCAGTGTACTAACTGTGTGCACAAGTTTATCTGACTGGGGCAGGGGAGGGAGGGCAAAGAACCCAGCCGGCTGGAAGCTCTTACAATAGTGCATTCTGAGCAGGCAAGGGAAGGAGACCGAAGAACAATGGGCTCTCTGTGCAGCCCAGTCCCTCAGGAGGAGCTGCAGTGGGGGTGGGGGGCTAGAGCCAGAGATCTCGCTGGTGTGGCAGGCAGGGAGGTAGAACCCAGGGACCCTGACAGCTTGAAGAATCAGGACAAGGGATCGGAGAGTCTAGACCCCACTATGTTTCTTATCTAGGGTTAAGACAAGATGAGCAACAGGCATCATCCCATCAGGTCCTGGCACCTGACAGGCAAGGTGAGGGTGGAGAGGGCTAGGAGACCCACTCTGAATGTGAGGCAGCCGGGCCTCGGGCCACCAGCCCACCAGTGTTTCCGCAGGGTGCTGCAGGGGGAGCGGGTGACAGGACACTGTGGGCCTACACGTACTTGAGCTCCTGGGCAATAGCAGCGATCTGCTCCACGCGGTCCTGGTGTGCGGCCAGGTCGCTCTCAAATGCCTCATGCTTCCTGATGAGGGCTTTAATGTCGGAAAGGGTGGCCGTCTCATAGTCTCGGTGCTTCAGCATGGCTTCCTTCCCTGGGGGTGGGGAAAGGTGCAGAAGGCAGGGCGCACTGAGATGATGTGCAGCTTGAGTCCATCAGGGACCCAGACAACCAGAGGGTGGGGGAAATGGGGTAAACCTCCTGTGCGGATGGCACCATGAAGGCCAGAAACTTCTGAAACCCTTTCCCTTGCCCTTTCCCAGGGATCTTTAAGCCCAACTAGGTCCTGAATGGAGCTGGGAGATGCTGTAGTGTTGGTGGGTCTGAGTCAGGTATCCTGATCAAACCTGTGTTCTAATCTCAGTGTCCTCTGGCACAGGAGGCCAGAAGAACTGGACTCTATTGCCATAGCTGAGAAGGCAGACACCACCCAGGAGGGCTGTGGTCTGTGGTCTGTGGACACAGCTGGGGATGGAGCCCAGGCCTCAGCAGGGAGAAGAAAGAGAAGTGTTCCAGCCAGGGTACTTCCAGAAGCCCATCCCTCTGCCTGGCCCCTGGCGTTTGGGGGCTGGCTCCCTCGGGATGAGGTCTATCACACATCCACATACCCTACACTGTCCTAAGGGCTTTTCAAGTGCAGTGAGGTGGGGCCCGTCACCCGGCCCTTTGAAAGAAGGAACACTGTTATTAGTACTGGAGTCTGGCTAATTACAGACCCCAGAACAGAAGCTCCAGTAAGTGCTGTGAAGCACAGGAAGGCATTGCAGAACTGGGGGAAATGCCAGCCTGGGAAGGGGCGCTGCTTCAGGTAAAGCCACCCTGGGCTGCCCTGTGGAGTTGCAGCTCGGAGACGCTCTCCTCGGCTCAGCACCAGAGTTTTAGATTGACAGCTGCCCTCCCGGTGCCAACAGGATGGCATGTCTCTCCTAGCCTGTTACCTCATCTGTGAAATGGGGCCAACACCAGCACCTAGACTAAAGTCTCAGGGAGGTGGTGTTCAAGAAGGGTGGGCATGGATCCAGGAACACAGCATCTCAGCCACCCTGAGGACAGGGCCTGGCACTGGCAGGCAGGAGCCCGCAGCCTGGGAGACTGACTCCACTGGCCCAGCCACCCCAGCCCTGGGGTAGGAGGCTCAACCACAAAGGCAAGCTTGCAATTCCTTTCCCAAAACTGCTTTCTCCCAAGGGTGGGAACCCGGAAAAGTAGGTTACCACTTCTCTGCTTCAGCAGAGTTTCGGCAAGGGCTCTGGGAGACTGGGAGGAGCGGGCCACGGCCGCCTTGGATGCGGGCCAAGGGGCAGTCACAGAAGGGACATGGGGCTCATTTTTGGTTTCTTCTCTATGTAACCCAAGACCTTCTGGGAAGCAATCACATGGACCCTCAACCCTGCAGGCTGTAGGGGATATAACAGAGGCCAGAAAGCTGGTCTATCCTCCTGTTTTGCATAATTGGGTGGCACAGAGTCTTCAGGCCTTGGGAACGAGTGGGCAGGCCCGCCTGGGAGCTGCAGGCTGACTCAAGTTGCAGAGCCAGATGACAGAGTGCATGTGCACACATCTGGCACCTGCCCCTGTGGGCGGCAGGGGCAGGGCAAGGGTGTGGAAAGGCCACTGAACCAGTTGGTCCTCCCTGGCAAAAAATGGGCCCACTTCTTCTAATGCCTTTCCATGAAGGCAAGCCCGAGTCACTCCCAGGGAAGGAGCTCTGGTGGGCCATCACACCACATCCCTGGGCCTTAGGGAGCCATCTTCCCAGGGCTTCCTAGAGCCCCAGGCAAGGGACTGAGAGCTGATAACCAGAAGGAAGATCCATTAAGGGTGATGCCCAGAGCCTATGGAATGACATCGGAGTTGAGGAACATGGATAATGAATGACTGGAGGAAACAGTTCAGTCCCAGCACATGGGACATGGGTGTAGTAAAATCCACTGATGTGTACGAGGGCCCTCTGATCTGATAAATGCCAAAGTCTGATGGCCTGTGAGATCCCCAGGCAGGGACCACACCTACCTGGAAAACTACCGTGCACAGGAAAGAGGCTCAAGGTGTTTGTGGAATGAATGAATAAACACGGGAAGTAAATGCCAACACTCCCTCCTTTGGGGTGGGTGGTAGGACCAGGGGCGCCACTTCTGTGAGGTATAAGGGAGGTGCCTGCACACCTAGCCCATGCCTCCCCCTTGACACAGGTTTTAGGGCATCACTCTGCAACTGGCAGATGTTGCTGGAGAACAGCCAGCCTGAGCTCATGTGAGGAGGGCATCAGTTGGGCTGCAGCCAGGGCCACGGTGACGTGGACTCATGTCTGCGGATCACACAGAGTTGCATGTTCACATACTGGCAGGGCAGGAGCCACTGTATAGGTCTCAGCACCTGGTCAGTGTTTGGACGGCTGGGAGGGGAGACTGGAGGATCTCCCAGAGGGTCACTGAGGATCTCATGGTGAACTGTGGGAGTGGAAGGGATGCAAAGATACCCTGAATTACACCAGAAGTGTGAAATCAGCTGGGCAGAGTAGGGTGGTAGTAGGAGGCAGAGACGGTGGGGAAGTGGGAGGGTGGGAGCCTTGTAGATGGCTCTCAGCTTTCCTAGGCACTGGTCGTTTCCCAAAGGCTTTCAGGCCCCTGGTATCTGGAATCCCAACCATGGTGTGGGCCCTGAATGAGGGCCAGGGATGTGATAGAATCCCATATCCTGAGCCAAGGGAATAGGCAGCTGCAGAGCTGCTGAGAAACAGGAGGCACTGCTGCCCATCTGGGAGAAGCCATGCTGCAGTGGGGCCAGGCCCCTTAGAAGGAGGCTCTGGAACTGGGCAGAAGATGAGAAAGAGCTCCCAAGTGGAACCAGGAAGGGGCGGGGGGGGGGGGCGGTGACTGGCAATCAGGAAGCACACTGTCTGTGGGTCCAGCGGGAGAGCCAGGAGGCAGCTCCAGCCCTGGCCTTTAAGGACTGCTCAGGAACACAGAGCCATCCAGCAGCAGGGATCTGCAGTGTGAGGTCCCTGGTCACAAACGGTGTGGGAGAGGGAAGGTGGGCTGTCTGCGAACAGGCTGCCAGGCAGCAGAGAGCCTGCCCCCACCCCCGCCCTGGCTCGGGAAGCATGGCAGAGTGGACGGGGATAGGAGTCGCTTCCCTGTGGAGCTGGGATGGGGCTTGGCTGCATTCCTGGATGATTGGTCTCTGGATCTAGAAAGGGGTTTCCCTCTAAGTAATTGCTGAGGCCAGAGCAGGTGGGCAACAGGAGGACCAGACCCCAAACTGTTGCCTGTTGGATGAACCCAAAGCAGCATGTCTGACCTGCATACCCCCAAACATCAGGAAAGGAGGGTGACGGGTGTGTGTCTGTGTCTGTCTGTCTGAAGGACAGGAATGGAGTGAGGGAGCCGGGAGGACCATACCATCAGTCCAGGCCTCATGGATGGAGGCCTTCTGCCGGAACTTCTCTGCCAGGTGATCGAGCCGCTCCAGCCTGCGGATCTCATTTAGCAGCCACTCCTCATAGCCCTTCTCGGCCTGTTCCAGGTGCTGCCAGCAGTTGTTGATGTCCTACAGGGGCAGGAGAGGGCAGGGCTATCACGGCAGCTGGAGCACCCAGCAGGGCGATGCCTCCCTTGAGCGATGCTGATGGGAAGGCAGCAGAAATGGGCTGTGTCGTGTCTATCCTGCTGTGCTGCATCTGTGTACCAGACAGGGCTCAGCATGTGGCAGGTGCCATCAGTTCTTTTGGATTAAATGAATGAATGCCATGGATGAGGCTATGGGAGCCAGAAGGTGACTGTCCAGGGAATATTGTTTCTCTGTGAGAAGTGGTCCCCAGCACTTGGGAGTCATGGCTGACTGGGGTTCCAAATTCAAACAATTCCACATAAACTATGTGTGGTTTAAGGACGGGTGTAAAATCCTAGGGAGTGATGAAGGGGTGGGGTAAAGTGTTAAGTGAACCCCCATCTCACCTTTGCACCCCAAAGGCTGTACATTCTAGTTAAGAGAGACTATGCTGGCCAACCAATAAGCCTGGGGGTGGTCTGAAGAATCTGTAGCCCCACAGGCAGCAAATGAGCTCAGGAGCTGGGCCACACTTCCTGGGCCCTGACCCCTTTGGCCCCTCGGCTGCAGCGCCCCACTCTCACCGAGACCATCCTGCCCTCGGAGGGCATGAAGGCGGGCCGGTTGCTGAGGCGCAGCTTGGTCTGCAGCGTGTTGAAGTTGATCTCCAGCTGGCACTTCTCCTGCACCTTGGGTGGCTTGTGGACGCGCCGGTAGTCGCGGAAGTCCTCTAGCTTCTGTTGCATCTCTTGGATGGTCTTTTGGGGCACACGGTCCTCCAGCCAGGGGATGGTGCGCCTGATCCACTCCAGGAGCTGTGGGCCCACAAGAAGCCATGTGGCTTTTGCAGGGGACCCTCAGAGTCTGACAGCCACCCCTGGCTCATGGGCACATGGGACCTGGATCACCACTGCTCTCCAGCCTGACTTCTCCATGATTCCTGTTGAGATCCCACAGCAGGGGATTCTGGGAACGTGTGCTCCCTTGGAACCACTGTGCTATTTTCTGGTTACTTGCTGTTTGTGCCTTGGCTCTTGATCTTCCTTTTCCTCAGATCTAAGCAGGGACCCTCTTTGGGTAGCCTCCCCCAGAATACCCCACCACATGGCCACACTGCTGCTGTTGCTACTGAGCTCAGCACTGTCTCAGGATCTCACTGTCTCAGGATCTCACTGCCTCCTTGTTCACTGACTGTCAGCACCGCAAGGGCAGGGCCTGGAGCATGCTTGGCTCACTAGTGGGCAGCTGGCGCCATGCACAGGGCCTGGGATATTAAAAATTAGAAAAAAAGATGGAAAAAGAAAGTGACATGTAATTTTATGAGCCACTCACGTCTTTGATGCAGGACAGGGTACAAACAAGCAAGCAAACTGGACAGTCTAGAACAATCCCAGGAGAGTAAAATCGGTTATTGTACAGCATAGACATGCTCAGAAGAGGTTCCCAATGCCAATCTCTGGCAAAATGAGAAAACCAAGGACAAGGGTATCCTTGTATGTTTATGTCTTGATAAATGGTGCCAACTGCCCTTTCTTGGGAAGGGCTGGGATTCTAAGAAATATACTCACGTAACCTTTAACCTCTTCTTGGTGTTAGAAATAATGGTGGTAGCAGATGGCAGCCTTTTATTCTTTTTAAAATACCCCCTTAACTTGGCAAAATAAAAAGTTGGCCATCATAGGTTTGCTGTCAAATACTTTTCCAAATTTTCCTGGTCCATGAAATCTCAAAATCTAGGAACCTGGTCTAGAAGAGCAGTCAAATTACTGCCCTTGGGGAGCTTAAATGTTTTTATTTTTGTAATATGGAAGTTTTGAAAGGTGAGAATCCAGAAGAGATGTACTGAACACCCACATTCCCAACTGATGTTCCAGATCAGGCTCTGGAGTGGGGCTGCTTGGATTTGAACCCAGCTCACTATCGCACCAGCCATATGACAGTGGACATGCCCCTGACACTCCCTGGGCTCAGTTTTCTCACTTGGAAAAAGGGGTAGTATTATCAGTTCCCTCCTCACAGAGCTGCTGTGTGGAGGGCAGATCCTGTGTGTACAGTGCTTGCCAAGGGCCTGCAGTCCCAGCCAGCATCCTATCAGCTCTCAGTCTCTCTCCATTCAACTGAATCAGTGTCTCCATGGGAGGCTGTGGGAATGGCAATTCTTCATAAGCTCCCCAGAGGATTCTAAAGCAGTGTGGTGTTCAGAAATCTCTGTCCTTGAATATCTGTGTAGGAACCCAAGTTCGAGACCAGTTTGACCCCTAGCCTTATGAAACCAACCTGCGAGATCACATGTTGGGTTAGACAAACTCTACAGTCTGTAACCTTGCCACCTTTCCTAGAAAGTCTCACTGCCATACCTACTATACCCCTCTGCAAGTGTCACATGACATTTGGCCAAGGGTAACAAAGGTGATCCGATCTTTCAACTTTGAGGGGTGCCCAGGGGTGGGGGTGGGTGGCACACTTACGTCACTGGCCAGCCTCTCGTAATCTTCCATCAGGTGCTCATTTTCCTGATTGACAGCTAGCACCTTGCAGATCCGGTTGGCTGCAGTCTCAGCCTGGGGTGGGGAAAGCACACAGTCAGGGCTGCCTGGGGGCTGGTGACCCTCCCTCCTGACAGGCATATCCCTTGAAAGCTGGCTCATCCATGGCCCACAGAGAACTCCTCAAGGAGGAAAGGAGAGGAGGTATAGCGAGATGGCACCGAGTGCCTCTGTCCTGATAGCCCCTGCCGGTGTCCCCAACCCAGAGAGCTGGGCCCCGTGGCTCTCCCCGCCTGGACCCTTTGAGGTGCTCAGAGGAGGAGGAGAGCCCTCTCACAGTGGGGGAAATAGATTCACAGGCTCTCTAGTGGTCCATAAAGAGGAGGGTTGTGTGAGGCTGAGTGGGGCCCTCCACTGGGTCAGTTCCTGGATGGGAAGGTAGGTTGCGGGCGGGCGGGGGGGGGGGGGGGGAGCACCAGAGAGCTCTAGGGCAGGCAAGGGGTGGGGATGCTGGTTTCCCCCTAAGGAGCCTGATGGTCAGTGCATCAGCAGAGCACGTAAGGCCCCTTCCTAATCTTCCCCTTGGAAGCAGGGGTGGAGGCTCACTGGGCATTAGTCACAAACCATGGGACAGAAGGGAGCTTCAAAGAGCAGGGACAAGTGAAGACAGTGACCAGCCTCTGTCCTGAACTATAGGATAATGTCCTGCCTTGTGCTCCTGGGGTGGGGGTGGATGTGAGGAGTGAAGAAGGAGGGTGAGGGGTGTCACACAGGGTCAAGAGAGACCAGGTACCTTTCAGGAAGCACAGAAAGAGTCCAAGAGGAAGAGTTGAAACAGCAACAGAACAGGAACAGAAATAGTGAGGAGGGTCTACAGAGTGGTGGAGAAGGAAAAGAGAGGCTTGGGGATGGCTCCAGAGCCAGCTGGCTGCAGGCACTGATGCCTGGCCTCTCCCATCCACATGCTGCTCCCGGAACAGGCAGGGGCAGGGAGGTGAGTGGGGGAGCAGTCGAGGTTGGTGTGAACACACACACACACACACACACACACACACACTGTATCATGCTACAGACACACGCCAAGGGCCCCAGGCGGTGCTCCTCAGGTGAGGGCCTTGGCTGGTAAACACACCCGACCCCAAGGGAGTGCAGGAAGCACAGCCAAGGTTGCAGCGTGCAAGGGAGCTATGGAGGTTAGTGCCTGACCCCTAACTTGGAAGAGACAAAGGTACCCCAAGCTTAAACCCCACTCTGCTGTGCAGACCCACGAAGGTGGGGGCTGCAGTCAGAGGTGTTTTGTTTCACTGCTAAATGCCTGGCACCCAACTCAGGGCTTGGTGTGTCTTAGGTATTTGGGGTTGATGAATGAATGAGTAAACAAGGAGCAAAAGCTTTAGTGACTAGAAATAAACATCAGGAGAGAATAAGCATGCTTGTGCCAGGCCCGGGTTTGCCCTATATTTACAAAATTAAAAACCAGAGAGTACTCTTTTAAGAGAGGGGCTGGAGTCTCAGGGGGCAGACAGCAGTGATAATAAAAACATCCTAAGTCTGGCCTGAGAAGCCGACTTGGGCTGGAGACCTCTGGTCCCTGCACTGCCCTCAGTGAACGGCAGCTCCTAAGGGCCTGGCCTTCTTCTCCCTGATGAGAGGGGCCCCACCGCAAAACCTGCAAATGTTCTGACCTGGGCCTTCCTGCCAGCATCTGCTCCCACAAACCCCTCCACAAAGAGCTCTGCTCCAAGCACAGGAGCGCGGCTGGGGCAGAAGAGAAAGCGCTCTTGTGGGGGCAATGTGGTGGGCAGGGAGGCTGGCCTAGGGCTAGCAGGGGGGTCCGATGGCACATGTGCTGTTAGTCAAGGCTTGTGGCAAGGAATCTTCCATTGTGGCCCACTCCCATGCCACTCTCCCTGCCTGTGCCCTCCAGCAGAACACTGCAAACATAAGCTCCAATGGCATGCTGGGTAGGTGGCAGGAGGCTATAAAACATGGCTCCGGCCAGGGGCTGGGAAGAATTGGGGCAGGCAGGGGCAAGGCTGTTCCGACTACTTGGCCACATATGGGCATGATCCTCAGTCCTTCATCCTCAGAACAATTCTGAGACAGATACTAACATAAACCCCATTTTACCATAGGGAAATTGAGGTGAAGTGACTTACCCAAGGTCACACTACTAAGAGGTGACAGAGCGGGGAGCAGGGCAAATTGACCACAGGGAGGCACCTGCTGGACCTGGGGCTCTGAAGAGGGCAGTTCACAGGAGGCAGCAGACACCACTGTACTGTGACATCAGGGATGGCTCCCTACCACTCTGGACTTTAATTTCGTCCTCTTTTAAATGGGGATAATGGTACTCACCCCCTCCGCATGGATGTGTAAAGGACTCTCTAAGAACCTGTGCATGTGGAGTCCTTGGAGGAGTACCTAGCATGCAGTAAGTGCTTAATAAACAAGAGCTAGTTCCTCCTTCTCCTCCCTGCCCAGTTGCTTACAGGCCACACAAACACAGGTCACTGGGAGTGCACTGCTGCCCAAGCCCAGAGACCAGGAGGCAAGCAGAGGCAAGCCCAGGCCTCTGTGGGAGCCTCTCTCCTCAGGGGCAGTTGGGTGTCTTCCCGTGGAAGTCACTGACAGGGGCAGCGTGAGGTCAGCTAAGCTCAGGGAGAGCTGCCCCTGGGAACACACTTCTGACTGCTCTGCCTATGTCAGCGGGGCTGCTGGGGACGGGGCCCCAGAGAGTGAGTCAGCAGGAGTCGGTTCAGAGAAGAATCCAAACCTGCTCAGGCTGAGCCTTTCCTGGGTCATTTGGGAGGGAAGGGGCTGCAGAGAAGGATAGAAAGACCAGTGCTCCTGGTGAAAGGGCACAGTCAGGCAGGTGGTCCAGTGTGGATTATGGAGAAAGAGAGGCATGGGTCCAAACTGCTGTTCTGACATTGAATGTGATGCTGGGACTCAACTACCCTGTCTGAGAAATGGGTCGCCATCACTCACCTCATAGGGTGGGCTGTATTCGGAGAGAATATCTGTGGCATGTCAGCCCTGAACCAGCGCCAGCTCAGGGATGACAATGAAGCCCACAGTCACAAGAAACCTGTGTGATCGGATCAGTCCTTAACCCACGGTGGCCCTTGGCCTGGCCAGTACCCCAAATACAGACAGGTGGTGGGGATATGAGGAGAATGGCAAGGGCAAGCCTCCAACCACAGCAGTAAGGGTTGCTCCTGCCCAGCTCACCTTTTGAGCCCCCGAGAAAGCGTGGTAGAAGCAGGACACGTAAGTCATGATGGCTTTCTCATCTGGCCTCAGAGTGCCTACAATATCTGTGCAGAGAGAGAGAGAGAGAGAGAGAGAGAGAGAGAGAGAGAAAAGAGAGTGAAAGATGCAGGGAGGGAAGCCGGGCCCGGGCCCGAGGTTCATGCAGGAGAAACAGCACTTGCTCTGGACTGGAAGCCAAACCCTGGATCCAGCTGTGCAGGCTGGTCTTGCCGAGGTCTTGGAGAGTAGAAGGGAGATCTGAATAGGCGGATTCCTCTCCTAACCAGGCCTGGGTTTGTGACATTAGTCATCAGCTCTAGAAAGGAAGACCTGTTTGGGGCTGGAGGGATCAAAACCTAACGGATCCTTCTGAAAACTTAAGTAAGATCACATCTTGCATGACTGCCTACCACCTTAGCATAAACTGTCTCCTGGGCCCTAGAATGAAACCCAAACTCTTGACCCAGAATATAATGTTCCTACGTGGCCTGGCCCAGTCACCTTCTACGGCCTCATTTTTCAGTTCTCTCCTTGCTATTCCTCTCCAGCCATTCCTTGAATAAGCCAAGCTTATTTCTGCCTCAAGGCCTTTGCACTTGCTCTATCCCCTGCCTGGAATCCTTTTCCTATAGATCTTCACAAGACAGCTGCTGTTCCTCACTCCAAGTGCCTACTTATGTCGCCTTTCAAAGGCTTCCCCTGATGGCCCCAGCTAAAGCAGCCCTCAGGCAACTCTATCTCACCATCCTGTGCCCAAGTTCTTTACCGTGCTAATCCCATGAAATGACTTCATCTGTGGACACGCCTATGGTCTTGCCTCACCTACTGAAATTTAAGTTCCACAAAAGCAGAGCCTCTGCTGACTAAGTCAGTACTGTATCCTCAGTGCCTAGAATGGATAGAGCCTGGCACAGACCAGGCACTCAGTTACAGACAGTGGAGCAAAGACTAAATGGGCAGCAATGCCACAGAATTGGGGTGGGGGGTGGCTTCCAGTTAAGAGAGGGGCCACTGCCATCTGCAAGAGAAATGAAGTGAGCACGGGAGGCAAGAGGCAGCAGCAGCATTGGGCAGTGGTGGCGAGGTGGGCCTGCCCGGCCCTGCCCGGTACCTTCTGGGCTCCTGAAAAGGCATGGTAGAAGCTGGACACATAGGTCATTATGGCCTTCTCGTCGGGCCGGGCCGTGTTCACGATGTCTGCAAGTGAACAACAAGGGTTAAACTGCCCAAGTAGGGGGTGGGAGGAGGAGGGTCACTACCGGAATCCAAAGGCCCCCAAGGCCACAGCTGCCATGGGAGAAGTACCCTTACAGCAGATTCAGTGACCTCTGGTGATTGTGGTGGGCTTGGCTACACCCTCAGCCCCTCCCCCCCATGGTCTCTTGAAAGGCCAAGGCTGTGGGAACTGGATTAAAAGGAGGCCACTTCCTCTCTCTGAGAATGGCCTCAAGGGGCTGCTGGACAGTCAGTCCCAAGGGCCACCAGAGGCTAGCAGCATGGGTCCTGGCTGGGGGTGGTGCACGGCTGGGAAATGGAGCAAAGCCGGAAAAGGAAAAAACAAAACATTCCACTTTGGGACTCTGGACTCCGAGCCTGTGGCAGGCAGGACAGGTAGAGGCCTTGCTTATCCACAGGACCCAGCCTTCCTTGGCCATGTATGTCCCGGACCACACAGGTCATTATGGCCAGACAGTGTTCACAATATCCACCCCCAGAAGGGAAGGGTGGGACTAGGTGAGGCAGGGCTCTGTTGGGTGCCTGGGCTCTGGACCGAGAGGCAGCCCCTCAGAGTGGACCCTCCTCAAGCCCCACTCCCTGACTCTTTATCGTGCCCCACTCCTGAGCATGTCCGGCCTGTGCACACTGCTGCTGTTGCTCTGGCTCCCCTGGCGACATGCTGTCCCCATGTGTCCTCGGTTCACCTGGATTCCTTCAGCCATTCCCTCTGGCTCTGACAGTTTTCTGAAGTTACCCTACGTCGTACTCATGTATGAATGAAAAAGAGGGATGGACTCACCCTCTGCATCCAACATTTTTGGGATGTCTAGGTATTTCTCAGCCACTTCAAAGGCATTGTTCAGGTTGGTGACTGGGTCGTCCTGCGGGGAGGTGAGTAAGAGAAACAGGAAAAAGTCCGTCAGGGGCAAGATGCAGAAGCAGAAGGGAACCAGGGCTGGCCTGGTAGGGAGGGAATCTGGGGAAGGGGTAGGACTGGAAAGGGTCCTTTAGGCAGCTCTTAGCTACCTGTGCTGCTGCAGAGAGGAGGGATACCTGGATAAGGTCAATTCCAACCCAAAGGACCGCCTCTGGAAATCTTGGTGGGGCAAGATTTTCTCCAGGAAAAAAAAAAATGCAAGTGTGCTTTCTTATAATTTCTAACCATCCAGAGACCCCAGATGAAGCCCCCTGTCCTGAAATCCAGAAACTGTGGTCCAGACCTGAGACAGCACTGGGTGTGGGGAGCAAACTGAAGAATGTCCACGTTCCAACCGCTCTGAACCATTCCTTCATACCGTCCCCCACGGCTTATGGGGTTAAAGCCCAATTCACTGTGGCCCTCGCCCACATGCCTTCGCCACTTGCCAGTGCCCACTTGGAATGCCCTCTCTGGCTCTAGGCTGCCTCCTCTTCCAGAGGCTCTTCTGATCATGCCAGTCCAGATGCCATCCTTCTGCAGCACTGTCTGGTCCTATCCCCCCCCCGCCCCATTCAGCCTGAGCACCTGTGTGTGGCCCCATGTGGCTGGCTTGCTCTCACGTACTGTCCGGCCTTTCCGAAGGCTGCAGCTCCTAGAGGGCAGGGCCTGTGTCTTACAGAGTCACAAGCTTTGTACAGGGCCCTGCCTGGGAAATGTCTGCCGGCAGTGATGGTTTGGAGGACATGCTTCCAGAATCCAGAAGTTAAGGAAAGGGGGCTGGAAGGAATGGCTGGTCAGGCCTTAAAATAGCCCCTGCTAACCAATAGCCATGGTTGCAATGCCCATGGAAGGAGAAGGGGACAGCCTCTGAGGATATTATTCAAGGAAAGCAAGGGACACCGAGATCTGAACCAGGGGTCTGATGACGGTGGCAGAAGGCTCTCCCAGCCTGCCCACCTGAGCACAGAATCCAGCTTTGGACACCAGTGATGGATGAACTTGGGGGATGTGATCCAGAGTTAGGGTCAGACTGGGAGTCTGTGCGCTGTTGAGGGGAGCATGAGACACATACCTTTCTCAGCTTGTCATACTCAATCAGCTCGGGCCTGTGCCGATGGATCAGGGCGTTGAAGGCAAGGCCATCCTTCCAGCTGGGGGTGGAAAGGCAAAGGTTACGGGGAGGCCCACTCACTGTAATGGGAGTGCGGAAAGCCCTGGGGTCCTACAGCAATGATTAATTCCTGTTTATTGAGGTAGCTCAGTGTGTGTGCCAGGCACTGCAGGGACATGGTATGGTAAGGCAGGCTGTGAGCATGACCGCTAGAGCTGGGTGGGTCAAAACCAGGCTCTTCCACTTCCTGTTAGCATGACCCTTGGCAAGTCCTATAATCTGCTACCTCAGTTTCCATGTCGATAAAATAAGGGTAATAATGGTGCCCACTTCACAGCGTTGTTGTGAGGATTAAGCAAATAAATACGAAACCACTTAGAGCAGTGCCTGATATGTGACAAGTCCTTTATGACTGCTAGCTTCTGGGAGTGCTGTGACCTGTCCAGCATTGTCTGTGCAAGACTCCACTGAACTGGACAGGCTCACTGAGGGAAGATGGCCCACCATGGGAGACTGGTGCCTGTGCTGTGTGACCTCTGCACCTTAGCTGACTTGACCCATGCCCTGGCTAAGCCAGGATGTGGCTTAGCCTGAGGGTCTTTGTTCAGAGCAAAATGACAGCTAGTCACAAGCTAGACTGGTCATATTTTCCTCCCTGTGATCCTCTTAAGGGCTGGTTCTTCCTGGGGTCAAGCTTAAGGTCACCTCCTCAGGAAGACCAAGGTACTCTCCAGCTTACTTTCGATAACCTCACCTGATTTTGTGGGCACTTTTCACTACCTGAAATTATGTGGTTGGTTTATTCGCACCTTTGTCAACTATTGGTTCCCTTTGCTGTAGTGTGACTTTCCAAGGTGGGGGACTCATTTTGGTGCTGCTGCATCCCCACTCTTGGCACATAGCAGGAACTGCACAGGTATTTACTGACTGAATACATAAATGAACAAGAAGTGCAGAGGACCAGCCAACGGGTGGCAGGAACTCGAGGGACCATGTGCTCTTAGTAGCACAGCACAATGGAAAGGTCCCCCATGTCCAGTGCCTGGGCCCTGGAGAGCCCAGGGACATAAAAGGACCTCTGTGGATCCTGTGAGGCCCCATTCTTCACTGCTATGTGTGCCTGTCCCACATTCATCCACTCAGGAAGGACACAAGAGGCTCAGAGGAGTAAAGTCACAAGGCCAAGCTGGATCTTACCTCAGGGCCACCCCTAAAGCCTTGATCCTTAACCACCAGGACACAGTGCCTCCTACCACACTGGATCTTGTGTGGCACTGGCCATGCTTGCCCATGCTCCAGCGACAGTGCACGTCTAACCTGAGGCAGAGCAGGTTCACAGGGGACAGAGTATCTTTTCCCCAGTACACAATTCACTAGCAACTCTAAGGACAGGTACCTCCTGAGAGGTCAAAACAAAGGAAGAGCTTTGTTTTTGCATCTGAGAGTCACCTTGCTTGGAAAGGAGGAAGATTCTATATGGCCTGCCAGAGAGCTGGGCCTTAAAGCCTCTAGCCTGGGATGGTAAGGCAACTGTGGCCACTGCCTCCTCCTCAGAGAGGACATAGACACCTTACAAGGGCTTCCCAGGGGCCAGTGGCAGGGAGGGGGAATTCCTTGCAGGCCAGCATCTCAAAGACCATGACAAAAACACAGGAAAAGAGGGCAGGTTGGAGGACAGCGCCTCAGGTCTGGGAAGAGGTAAGGAAATGATTCGCACTATGGGCCTTGGGCCGGTACTCACCTGATGTGGAAATTCTGCACATTGACGTTCTTGTATGGGGCTGTCTTTCTCTGGCACCACAGAAGGAGCCCTTCCTTGGCAGAGGTCTCTGCAAAACACACAAGGACAGTGAACATGAGAACTTGGACAAAATCCTGAGAACCCAGCCCAGCAGGACCATGCTTTTGGTTCAATCCAGGGGAGAGGGCACCACACAGAACAGCGGCAGTGACAGTAGTGACAGCCTCTCCAAGACCAAACATAGGCAGACCTCTGCTGAGCCTAACCACTGGCTCACGTGCCCAGTCCCAAGAAGTCACTTGCCGGGGTTATGCCAGGAGAGTGTCGGGGCCTGAACCTGTGTGATGTCTCTGACCACAAAGCCTGTGTCTTGAACTGCCAGAACACAATGTCAAACAAGCCGAGGTCCTGTGCACCTGGTCCAGCCCACTCAGGCCCTCCCAGATCTGGCCACGAGCTCAGGGGAGCAGAGTGAGGAGGGCCTAGGCTCTACTGTCTTTAAACAGACAAGGAGTGCTAGGAGGGCAGGGAACACATCTGTCCTGGTCACCTCTAGGGCTCGTCCAGGTGGCTTTTCTCATGCTGTGCTACATACAGGTGCTTGCAGGGAAGTAAAGCAGCTCATTCCTGAGTGGCTTGCATTGACCCAGGTCTATGGAGGGTGGGAGTGTTCTCCTGATGTTCAGGAGAACCAGACTGAGCCCGACTTTCACTAGGGTGCTCTGCAACTCAGGTTCCTTAACTAAAATGGGGCCGATCGTGTCCTCTGACGAGGGTGGTGTGAGGGTCCACTGAGATGGAGGCCCTGAGAGCTAAGTGCTCTGGGTGGAAACTGCAGCAGGGGATGCTGTGAGGGACCCCTTCCCCTGCAGCCTGACCAGCAGCTTCACTAACCACTTGTGTGCAGGGCCAGGCCCTGTGAGTGACACTAGGAAACAGGGAAGAGCCTCAGCATGCAGACCAACACCTGAAATCCTAATCTAACTTGCTTCAACGCGGGTGGAACCAGGCTGGGGGAGAAAGGCGGTTCTTCGCTGTCAGCAGGCTCTTGGTTCCTACCTTCCACAGAGATGTCCTGGATGGCGAACCTAAGGATGATGGTCCAGATCATCCCCAATGTCATCTTTGCGTTGCCGTCCACAATCTCTACATGTGAGAAGCAAGGGGAAGGGTGAAAAAGTTGTTAAAACTAGAGTGAGACCCGCCACCTCCCGGTAGCCTTCCCACCCTGTCTAAGGTTAGCTCTGATTGTCCAACAGAGCCACCCAGGCCTGTCCTTTGCCACCCTCATTGGAAGAAGGCACCCCCTGAACATTCCAGAAAGCTTCTGTACATGTGTCCTCGGCCACACAGGCCTCTTTCCACCTGTCTTAACCCAGCCCCTCCCTGAGGCCTCTTGGCAGCCTTCTGCTGACACCTCCTTTGCACCTTTTGGTCATGTCTCCCCACTAATGGGTAAGTGCCTGCTATTGTTTGTTGAGAACCTGTCTACTTCTTTCCATCCTTGGTGCTGCCACCTCTGAGCAAGCTACTGTTGTCTCTTCCAGAGCTCAATGCACTGCTACCTACACCCTCCCCTGCAATCTACCTCTACACAGGAGCTAGGGTGACCCTTTGCAGAGACATCAGATTTGCGGGACTCACCACCTTAAAGCCCCACTGTCTAAAACAAAGCCAGTGTTCTGGAGCCTGGCTTATAAGGCCAGCCCTGGGTGACCAGGCCCCTCCCTCCTCAGCAGGCTTTAGCTGATGCATGCTTTTCGCAAGCCAGACTCTTTCTTGCTTTAAGGACCTCACACCTTCAGTTCACCCACAAAGAGTGTCCCTTATAGGATGCGAAGGACTCGTCATCTGTAAGCCTCTGCTTACATGTCATCTCTCCAAAATGGTTTCCCTGACCACCAGTTTAAAGGTGCTCCCTGAGCCCGTCCCAGGGTCTCTCTCCTCAGCATCCTGCTCTTCCCCTCACACACTGACTGCCAAGTGGAATCATCTATCTGTTGGTTTGTTTGCTGGTTCACTGCCTGCTTTCGTGATCATTGCGGCATCTCCAGTACCTGGACTCAGCCCTTGAGGAAGATTTGATGTTGCTGAAGGAAGGGGAGAGTAGGGACACAAGGCCCAGTTGACAAGAACATGCTTTCTTAACTAACTGAAAGCCTCTGGGAGTGAGACAGAAGGCTCTGGACCACACATTCTTCAGCTTCAGCAACTTAAGAGAAAAGTCACCTCTGCACCACTCAGGGCACCATCTGTCTACTGCTGGGTGAGAGCAGTGCAAGTGGCCTCATCCCAGAGTAGTCCGTCAGCCAGACGTGCCTTTGGCAGGCCCCTAAATGCCTCTGCCCCCACATACTCAGCACACCAAAGCAAGGAGAAAGGGTGGGCAGAACAGAGAATACTTCAAGAGACCTTGCTCTCTGACCCTCAAGGACAGAAAATTCGAGGATAGGCTTGATTTGGAAAAGATGTACAGTGGTCATCCAGAGGATAGGGCCCACCCTCCCCCAAGGGCACACTCAAGAGGTAAGGGTGGGGTGCCATACGGGAGAAGCTACCCACAGTGAAGCCATGGGCTGATGGCTGAGAGCCGCTTTCGGCTTCAGTTTCAGGGTAAGGAAATATGCATAGCCTGCTACCTGGAGGCAGGGGGCAAACAAGGTCTGCCAGTCCTTTCCCACAGCTAAGAACCCCAGACCTGGAAACCAGTCAGAACCTTCCCAGTGTGGGGCAAAGGCAGTGATTCACTCAGATCATCTATGTTG
This sequence comes from Lyroderma lyra, assembly GCA_004026885.1. Taxonomy (NCBI): domain Eukaryota; kingdom Metazoa; phylum Chordata; class Mammalia; order Chiroptera; family Megadermatidae; genus Lyroderma; species Lyroderma lyra. Next base: position 43,391 of record PVJL010005000.1, read on the forward strand.
CACTCCTTCCAAGTGCCAGACATCCGAACCAGGGAGACAATCTGGAGAGGCTGGTCACACAGGGCTTAGTGAGTTTGTTCCTGTGAGCAGGGAAAGACTGCTTCTCCCATGATACATCTACCAGCTGCTTCCTGGACCTGTAGCTGTGCCTCCAACTTCTGTTCCCTCTCGTAACCCCCACAAGGAAGCCATATTCCTGTATCTGCCTAGATCATGCAGCGAGATAGAGAGACTGGGGCAGGCTGGGGCTGGGGATCTCAGTTATCCCAAAGTCCTGGGAATGTCTCCAGTAGGCCGCCCTCCAGCTTTGTTCCAAGGCCCGAAGGTCACAGGGATTGGGAGTGAACCCATCTGGCCATGAACAGAGATTGAGTTTTTCCCCCAGTGAAAACTGATGATTGCCACGGGTCTCTCCTCTCAACCCTTCTGATTTGCATGCTAGCATTTGAGTAAAATACATGCAGCTGTGGGAAGCAGAAGGCTGGAGTGCAGCCAGAAGGAAAGAGCCATGCAAGGACAGAAAATCTCAGGCCTGAATTTTTGGGTTTTCATTATTTTAAACAAACACCCACCACCTCGACTGTGGCATGCAAGGTTTGCCACCTCTCTCTGCTCGAGAGGTCTCAGACAGGGGGAGAGACTTGGAGCTCAGTACACACATTCTTGGCCAAACTCTCAGAGTCCTGTCATTAACAGCAATTAGTTTTCTTTGTTTTTCTAAAAGCTGGGATAACATGGATGTCAGGGCGTCGGAAACGCTGCTCTAATGAGCAGAACTATGAGCCCAGGCTGATGGGGAACTGCTGGGCTCCATCAGGTCTCACCTAGTCTCCAAAAACGCCTATGAGCTCAAGACAAGAGTCTGGTATGGGAAGGACAGCACATGCTGCCCTAGTGGGAAGTCCTGAGTGACCCCATGGGGCACAGAGGATCCTGGGTAGCCAGTCAGAGGCCAAACTCTCCCAGGCCCCATGCAGCCAGCAAAGACTGGTAGCTGACCTTTGGACAGGCACTCCCTGCTCCAGAGCCCCGAGGCTGGGCCTCAAGTGCTCAGATACCAGGCAGAGCCCAAGGGCAAAGGTGCTCCCAGTACAGACAAAAGCCCGGCCATGTGTCTGTTGTTGTCTCTCTGGCCCAGCAAAAGTGAGTGAGGGAAGGCATCCAAGGTCCAAGCAATAGCCATTAGTAACCCCCACCACCGCACCCTACAGAAGAAGCCTGCTCTGGGTGATCAGGGGCATTGGACTCCCTCATCTCAGATGGGATTATTCTGAGGGGGGAGGAGAGGGGGAATTTGTGGGCCCAATGTCACATTGAGGCAGTCACTGTGGCCACTACTAAGGATATATTGGAGCTTTAAGCACCCCAAGTGCTCTGCCACCATTACGTCATTTGTTCAGAAGGCAGTCGGGGCCTCAAAGTCTACAGGTCAGAAGTGAGTTGTCCCATCCAAGCTCACCTTCTGCCCCAATGGAGACCAGCTTGACTCCTTTGCTGGCAATGAAGTCTAGTGCTTTGTTCACATTGTTGATTTTGTGCACTCTCATCTTTCCCCGCTCCGGCTTAGGTAACCGCTCCCCTGAGAAAGAGGGGGAGAAGAGAAGTATTACATCAAGGCACCCTGGTTCTACCCAACAGGTCCATGCTCAGGCACACTGCTACTGCAGCCATTAAAGGCGCCACTCTTCTTAGCAGCACTGGGACAGATGGGGTGGACCATGTCCCAGGGACCCGCTATGATGGGGCACCCATCCCAGGTGTGGGCTGCACTCCATTGACAAGGAGCCTCACCAGAAATGACCTCCAGGAGGAGCATGAGCTTGAGTCCGTCCCGGAAGTCCTCGTCGATGTTCTCAATCTGCGTGCCAGCCTTCCGAAGGTGGGAGTTGCACCAGGCTGTGAAGGTCTGGAAAGGCAGAACACAGCGGGCCCAGAGGGTCAGCATGGCTTCTAGCAAAGGGGCTGGGTCCTGGGCTCTACCCCTTATACAGTTTCTGATCTTTGCAATGACCCAGGTAGGTTGATCTAAGGAAAATGAGGCTCAGGGTAGTCAACAGACCCACTGCAAGACCACCTGGTTGATAAGCGGAGGAGCACAGACTGGAACCCAGGTCCGCCACCATTGGAACAAGTGTTCTCTCCGCCACACCCTGAGTGAACCTGGCACACGCAGCAGACAGAGGTGCCACAGCCCACTGTCTGCTCGTTCAGTTCGACAAACTTGACTGAGTGCCAGACTCGAGTGTGCAAGCAATGGCAGGAGCCCTGCTCTCATGGAGCTTACATGCTCTTGGCACAGCCAGCCCAGATCAGACCATGGGTCCCAGCCAGCACTGCCCTCACCCCTCAGGTAACAAGGAGCAGGAGCAGCAATTTCCCCACTGCTGGCACAAAGATGACCTGGGACAGGAAAGCCATTGGGAAAGGAAAGCCTCCTATGAATTCAAGATTTCCTTAAGTCAGTCTTCCATGGAGCTGTGGGTAGCCCAAGAGCAGGCACCCCTCAATGGCCAGGAAAACAGATCTGCCCCCACTGTCTATTTCCCCATAGGCCACATATCCTCTATTCCCAGGGGAACATTCCACACCCTACCCTTCTAAATCTTAAGATCAATGTATCTTAGAGGGGGCTGCAAGTCAAGTGGGAGGCAGGCACCCACCCCTAGGGTCAGGCAGCTCTATATGAAGAGAAAGTTTCTAAGGATTATGGGCCATGAGGATGCCAGAAGGTGAAAGGGTTATTTTCAGGTCAAGAGGGCCACAGACAACAAGCCCAAATCCTAAACCTGAATACAGAATACCTAAGTACAGGGCACTCGCCCTCCCAGTGGGGACCCACCACTCAGCCCTCTGCTGGCTGGGGCACGTTATCAGCCATCATTGCCAGGGAAGCACAGCACGTCAGTGAAGGTGGACGTGTCTGAACGCCTTCTGGGGAAACCAGCCAACTCAGCCTCCCGCAGCAGGATCTGGAAAAAACCCCACGCCTGTTTCTCACAGGAGCCCTTGTCACTGGCCCTGCTCATTCTGCAGGGGCTAGTGTGGCATGGGCAGAAAGCCAGGGACAGCAAGAGTATACTCCATGCCCAGAGCAGGCAGAGGCCACATGGGCGCCGAGGGGCTTCCAAGGAGGCTCTGGCCAAGCACCATGTGTTTTAATGACTGTCACCATCCTGCTCATTCAGAGACTCAACACAGAGCCCTTCCCAGACAAAGACGCCACCTAATTAACATGCTAAACTAGTGGGGACCACACGAGATTTCCTTCTAAACATAAGCACAAGGAGGCGGGGGGTATCTACTGGTGGCCCAGGACTCCCTGACCTGCCTCTCAACACCATGGAGGAGGGTTCTTCTGCCTAGAGACAGAGACCCTCTTCCTGCATGAGGCTGCTCCCTCAGCTAAGGATGCCTTTGCCCTGCTCCTGCCTCGCCTTAGCCGGCACCTAGTCCTCCCTCAAAGTCACCCCAAAGGGCAGCTCCTCCAGGATGCCCAAACAGACTTGCTTGCCTCCCACCTAATTCTGACCTGGATGTCCCTTCCTTTGTGCAGATCTCATCTCAACACGCTCATCTCTGGTCTAACAGTTACGTATTGTCTTCTGCCTCCCACACCCTGTGTCTGGGCCGCCTAGCAGGTTCTCATTAAGGAACATATGAATTTGTTTTCCTTACTTCACTTCCCAGGCTTTCCGTATACAACTCCGAATTCAGAAAAACCAGGGCTTGACTGCTGGTTACACTGCTCATGTGGGCAAGTTAGCCAACCTTCCTAATGTCTATTTCCTCATCTGTAATATGATGATGAAGACATGATCCAGGTCATGGTTGGTGTGGGGATTCAAGGCAACAATACCTGTAGAGCATATAGTAAGTGCCCAGTAAACTGCAGTTCTTGAGAATGTCCCTGTGCCTCCCAAGATTGCCTCCTCTCCTGAAATCCTGCCCACCTCCTCTGCAAAATGCTTTCTGCGCCCTGCTAGCCCTTGCCGGCAGCAGTCGGCATCCAACAGTCTCCTCCAGTCTTACTGGAGGTTGCATGCACATGCACATGCTCCCAGAGGGTACAAATTACCTCTCACATCTCACATGCCTTTATAATGCCCAGAGCACAGCCGGCCTCAGCGGTAGGCAGTGAGCAGCGTGAAACTCAGCCATCCTGTAAGAGAGGCAGCCGCAGGTCGAGCTGTGGCAGGAAATTGCAGGGGATGCTGGGTGTGTCTGCTCTTGTATGTGCCTGAAAGATGCTGTTGGGCAGCAAAGTGGCCAATTGGGGCGGAGGCTGAGGCACCTGGTCTGCAGGCAGGGCCAGGCATGTGTCTAAATGGCACTCCCACCACCTCGGCATGCCTGGGTTATGCCTGCAAGCTCTGAAGGGGAAGGTCTGGGTTTGAAGGCCAATTTCTCCTCTTACTTGTTCTGTGTGACCGAGCTACACCTGTTTCCTTCTCTGTAGGATAAACTTATCAGAGTCTACCTCCTGTACTCGCTGTAAGGGTCAAATGGGGGGCGGGGGGGGGGGGGAGCGCGCGTGCACAGTGCTTTAAAGCCTGATACAGTGCCAGCATAAAGGGCAAGGTGAATCATGCACATGCACACACACGCACATCCACACCACCACTTCCCTCTTTGCAAAGACCCTTACCCCACCTCATGGTTTGGAACAGAAAGGAGATTGCAGGAGATCCTCTTAAGATGGTCCCCACTCCAACCTGTGGAGGCTAAGAATAAACCTCACCTTACTGGGTTCAGGCCAGCTGTCTTCACAAGGTCACTCCACTACCCAACCTCCAAACATACATCGCATCGCTGCACCTTTGTTCACCTTCTTAGGGCAGTAAACAAGAGCTCTGGCTTGGGGCTCACACAATCTGAGTTCAAATCTCACCTCTAATATTGAAGCGACCTGTCAAGAGGATAGCCTTGGGAAAGCAATGAGACTCAGCTTCCTTGTCAATGAAATAAAGACAATAATCTCTTCACTTAAATAAAGACTAAACAAAATAATGCAAGTAAACCACTTAGGACTATGCCCTGCACAGATTAAGTACTCAGTGTCACACATACGTGTATGTCAAGGAAAGGTCTGCTTTTAATTAAGTAGTAGCTCTGCCATGTACTTCTGCATCCCTAGAGGGAGACAGGCAGAATCCCAAGCAGAACCCAGAGGAGGTGTGGGCGGGGCGGGGCGGGGCGGGGCGGGGTGGGGTGGGGGCAACAGCCACTTGTCTGGCCCAGGTGGTGAGAACTCTCTCCTAAACCTGACAGAGACAAAATGGGAACTCCACTGACAGGCCTCCCACCCTCATTCCATGCTCTGCTTGGCCTTGTTTTCTCCTCCTGGAAGATGAGGGGCATCTACTGACACCGGAGGCTCAAGGAGCCCTGCACTCTGGCCAAGGAGAGCACGATCTTGTGAGGCCATCTTCGGGGAACAAGTCAACCATGATGGCCACTTCTCCATGCAGCATGACTGGTAAATAGGAGCTGGAATTCGAATGGGACATTAAAAATTCATAGCTTTTCCTAGTTGGTGATAAAAATAACATTCTGCTTATATACTTCCTCTCCCACCCCATTTAGACTAAGATTTGTGAGGTGGATAATGCAGAGGGGCGGTTTCTATAGATGGAGGCCTCATGAACCCTCTATGCAAAATTTCCAGCCAGACCGTGGACAGGCTCTCCAGCTCCCAGTACCCCAGGCTACCTGAGGCTACCTGGGGTACACACCCATTCCCTCAACAAGGACTTACAAGCGTCAACTCAGGGCCGGGCCCTGTGTTGAGTACCTAGTAGTGAGCCAAAGCAGATACAGGCTCCACCCTATGGAGCTCCCAGTCTGAGGAGGGAGAGGATCTCATTAATCAAGCAAATTACTCAACTATAGAAGGAAAAGTGGTAATAGTAACAACCAGAGCAGACAATTCTATACATTTAAGTATGTGCCAGGTACGTTGTCATATGCTAACCTGCCTCACCCTTAGAACCATTTTCTGAGGTCGGTGCTATTACTGCCCCATTTTACAGACGAGGAAACTGAGGGTCGAGAGGTGACATGACTGAGCTCCAGAGGCCATGCTCCGAGGTATTACGTGGCACCTGTCCTCCTAGACCCAGAAAAGGAGCTGAAGAGAGGGTTCCACATGCTGGGGACGGCTCCTGATCTGGTGGCAGGGGCAGACACAGGGAAATTTTCTTAAGGAGGTGACTCTCCAATTCTGATCTGAGAATGAGTTAACAATACAAAAATAAGGGAGGCTTTCCAGAAAACGAGAACAGCATGTGCAAACAGCAGGTTGGAGAGAGGGAAGGGAGGGGGAGTATAAGATGTGCCAGGAGGCAGGCTGGGCCAACTTCATGGGGCCTTCAAAAGGTCATGCTGGTGCTGCCTGAGGATTGACCTGAAGCGGGCAAAGGTCAGTGTGGGACAACCAGGAAGGAGGATAAAAAGCTCCAAGAGAAACTTGGGAGGAAGAGGAAGGCAGAGGAGCCACATTAGGAGATGCCGACTATCGTGATTGAAAAATGCCAGCTCGAGGTTTCTATTTCATTTGGGAGGGACCCGCGCTACTGGCATCTGTGGGAGGAGGGAAAGGCAAAAGCATTGAGCTCATTTGGTTTTTACTGTCAAGGGTCATTTTCCAGGGGCAACACAGACAGTAGTGGCTGTGTCCCCCACGCCTCACCTAAGAGGTGCTCAATGCATTCATTCACCTGGCTGACAAATCCTGCCATGGAACTCCGATTAGGTACTGGCCACGGGAGGGAGCAAAATGGATACAGAATTTACATTCTGATGGGGGAGAAGGCACACTACAGGTAATTACACAATAATGAGTAATTGCTAGTTCTTAATATTTGCACATAATAGCTCCAACCCCATGATCATGTGAGATATGATCATCTCCATTTTACAGATGAGGAAACTGAGGCAGGGACAAGTGAAGTGACTTGTCAAAGAACACACAGCTGATCAACACAAACACGAGCAGTCACCCATTCCACAACATCTGAGTGGAATGCCAGGTCCTAGCCCAGCAAAGCACAGTCAGCAGAACCAAGTCAGCAAGGGCTCTGGCCCCATCTCTGTCCCAGAGCTGGAGGCGAGCTCACAAAGCCAGGCAGGCAGGCAGTGCTGATTCCAAAAGCTCATCTGCTTCTTAAAAGGGTGCCCAGTGTGTGAGGCAGGCACGATGCCAATGGCAGCCCTACTGCTTGCTCCCAGCCTGTCCCTGTCATCCTGTGAAGGGTGCTTGCACTCAGCCTTTGACCTATCTAGGAAGGAAGGATGTGGACTCTTCTTGTCTTTGAGAACACACGTGAACAAAACCACAAAGAGCCTCCCAAACTTGCCTCTCTGCATACTGGCAGCCTGTTAAGAGATTCTTCTCTACTTGCTAAAATAGCACAGGGTGAGTGGAGGCGAAGGAGGGGTGGAAAGAGAAAGAGAAGCCTGTTGGTTCGTTTGCGATCCAGTCACCACCACTCCCTGTGCAGAGGCAGAGGCCCCGTGGTGCACCCGGGAAGGCAAACTTCAGAGAGGCCCCAGAGCTGTTTCTGCTTTGTCACTCTGTATGTGGGGGGAGGAAGAAGCGGCTTGGCATCGCTGGTCATAAAGTCCTTCCTGTGTCACTGGGACCCCTCCCAGCGGCCAGGATATGGGGTGGCTGGATGAATGAATGATGAATATTGTTTGGGAGGTGACCTAAGCAGCCAGGAATGTGGCAGCAATGGGCTTTAATGAGCCATTCATCGATGACTCCCTCCCCCACCCCAAAGAGGTAAACCCTCTCTACTCTGGTCACTGAATAAGAAACAAACATTTGAAAGACACAGGCAACCAGGCAACCGAGGTGGCTGGAGGTCCAGTGGGCAGAGGGATGGCAAATGCAAAAAGGATCCCGGTGGGACGGTGGGACGCAGCTGACCCTGCTGAAAAGCTTTCCTCCCCTTTTCTTCACAATGACGTCCTGCTACAAAACAGGTTCTTAATACTGAAGTGGGTGGTGTGGAGGGAAATGTCTGGTGGAAGCTGGAATGCCACTAAGCCCAAAATAAAGGGAGTCTCTTGCACAGTTTGGACCTAGAAACAGGTCCCCGCTACCCATCACATCTAGTCCTAGGCTGGAGCTGGGGCGAGCGTGCTGGCTTTCATTATTACCTAAGAGAGCTCCTGAATCAGGGTCAGAGGCTGCACTATGCCTCCTGCTCACCCACCCAACAGACACTGACATGTGGATTCTGCTGATTTCACACTTGACAAGATTTTAGGAAAACCTGTTCACTGCCTCACATTGCACCCTTCACCTTCCGCTCTTGGCAGGAGATCACAGGCCAATAGCTGACCAAGGACCGGCTGCATGTCTCTTCCCCAGGCCCAGGTTGGATGGAACTGGCCATAGTAAACTCCCCCAGGAAACACAGAGGCGTGACAGCCCTCCCTAGGGTGCTGGGAATTTTCAAACCTGGTCTCTGTAATACTGTGTTAGATCTGCTGCTCCGATGGGGCACCAGCTGCTTTGAGAGGGACGAGGCTGTCCCATCTCCTGAACTCCCACCTTTCCTGCGGTAGCCTCTGATGCTGCCCATGGTCCCTGCTTCCACAGGTCCTCAGGAAGGGTGTCTGGGACTTGGACACAGGGGACAGAGAACTATTTATTCCTAGGGTAGGCATCCACCCTTCCTATCACCCATCTGCTAGGCTACTGCCAGGCCTCAGGCAAGGCCTGGTCCCAGTGGGGCACCTTTTCAGCTCCTGAAAGCAGAGACTGCTCCCCTGGCCCTGCGCTCCATCACCAGCTATAAAGGTGCTTTCAGGACTCAACGGCTAGGCTTTCTGGAATCTGGGTCACTGGTGGCCCAAGCAAAAAGGCAATCGATTGCCTGGGAACATCTGCATGGAACCATTCAGGGAGTCTATAAAGCCTCTGGAATGAAAATTGGTACATGTGACCAATTTTTTGAAAAGCCAGTGCCCTTACCAGATCTGAAGGAGATAACAATCAAGGACCAAAAAAACAAAAAACAAAAAACAAAAAAAAACACACAAAAAAAAACCAGGGACCAGGTTGAGAGACAGAAAATGAACTGGTCATGATGACATGGCCACAATTTAGGTGAGTGCAACGTGGGACTCAGCCAGTCTCACCAGTATAGGTGATCAGGGCTGGTAGTATTGTGGTGTGGGGGGACACAACGGGCTGCCCATTCAGGACCCAACTCCATATCTAGCCAGGGGCAGAGCAGGAATGCTGTATGTGCCTGCCCCATGATGACATAAGCTAATTTGAAAGCAATTACAGGGAATATGGAATGCTTCTTAGGTCCCGGCTTGACGTTGCCTTATTCGGAATTTTCTCAGCCTACATGAAAAATCTCCAACTTCCCAGTTAGAAGAGTGGTATAAATACCGAGGAGTGGAGTAGTGAGCATTCCAAAGGGCCTGCGTGTCCATCCAGAAGCTGGCCCTTTCCCCCCACCCCCACCCAGCAGCCAATATTCACGCCTGTGAGGTGCCTGAAAGTGTGTGTGTCCTTGCTACAATGGACTGATTTGGAGTGCAGTCCCTTCTTCATGAGAAACACTGGCCTAAGACTTTCTTCTAGCTCCTTACAGGGCTAGTTCTTCCTCAGCACCCAGGACTTTCCTCAGATGTCACTACGCCCGTAGGCCTTCCCTGACCTTACTATCTACACCATGCAATCGCTTTACTCGGTTTTGACTTATCCACTGTACTTACCACTATTAGAAATGACGTTCTTTGTCCATAACCAATCTCCCTCCCAAGTGTAACATAAACTCTATGAGAGTGGGGGGGGGGGGGTCCTGTTTGCTATAGGAATCCACTGGCTTACACACAGTAGGTGCTCAGTAAACCCTAGAATGAATGGAAAAGTGTTAGGGGTTCTTGTGTCCAGTCATTTATGACTTCATAATTTCCCACTCTGTACTGGTGAGGATCCCTACTTGGGAATAAAACTGCTTGCTTTCAGGAGTTCACAAAAATAATCCTGGAGCTGGAGCTATTCAAAAGACAAGCCAAGGAAGACATTGCTCTCGGCTTGCCAGTCAAATGAAAGAGAAGCCCTCAGCAGTGCACCTGAGGCCCTGGACTTGCAAAGATCCTGGTTCAAGGGCTGAGCCTAGATGGTGGGTAGCAGTGGGTGGGCTTGAAGGACGCAGGATGAGGAGAGAATTACGTGACATAGTGCTCTAGAGCAAGGGCTCTTGAAGCTTACGAACATGAGCTCAAATCTTCACTTCCACTTATTGTGTTTGACCTCAGAAAACAAATTTCACCTTTCTAAGCTTCGGTTTCCTCCTTTGTAAAATGAGGATAAAAGACACCATGTGAGCATCCAACAGGATAATATGGCGGAAGCACTGCACACAAAGCCTAGCAGAGTGTCAGTGATCAGTAGACATTCTCTTCATTATCACCATATTCCTGTTCCGGAAGGTGCCATCGCCGGTATCAGCACAGCTTTTCTGGTACTGTCTGTCTGCCTGTCTCTCTCATATTTATTTATTTATTTTCATGCAGTGAATAATCATTGTTGTAAACTCTTTAAGATTTGAGGCAATTTGTATGCAGCAATAGATAACTAATACAACATAGAGACAGAGTTGCAGGATCATAGGTGTACGTGCACAAAAAATTTTTAGATTATGAGCAGTGTGGAGGATCAATATTATTCTGTACGTTACCTTACCATAAAGTTCAACCCTTTAAAGTATAAAAATCAGTGCGTTTTAGTATATTCAGGAGGGTATACAACTATCACCACTATCTAGTTCTAGACAACTTTCATCACCCCCAAACTGTTAAGTCACTCCCCATTTCCCCTTGCCCTCATTGCTGGCAACTACTATCTATTTTCTGTCGCTAAAGATTTGCCTCTCCTGGACATTTCATAAATGGAATGAAACAGTATGCGGCCTTTGTAACTGGGTTCTTTCATTCAGCATGTATTCAAGGTTCAGCCATGCTATAGCAGTGTCAGTGCTTCATTCCTTTTTGTCTGACTAATACTCCATTGTATGGATGTACCACATTTTGTCCATTCATAAGTCGATGGACATTTGGATTATTCTACCTTTGCTATTATATACCCCTGCTATTATGAATAATGCTGCTACAAACACTCACATACAAGTTTTTGTGTGGATGTTTCCACTTCTCTTGGGTATAAGCCTAGCAGTGGGTCATATGGTAATGTTTCAATCTTTTTTTTTTTTTTTAAAGAGGTGAAACAAAGAGTTTATTGAAGAGAAAGTACACTCCAAAGAGGTAGGAGCGGGCTCGAGCAGGAAAATGGCTCAAGAGCCACCACGTTCAATCATTTGAGTTAGTATCAGAATGTTTGCTAAAGTGGCTGTACCATTTTACATTCTCATCAACAATATATAAGCACTGTAGCTTCTCCAAATCCTCACAAACACTTTTTATCATCTGATTTTTTGTTTCATACTCACTAGTCAGCCTAGTGAGTATGAAGTGGTATCTCACTGTGGTTTTGATTTGTATTTCCCTAATGATTAATGATGTTGATCATCTTTTCTTATGATTACTGACCATTTGTTTATCTTTTTTGGAAAATGTTTATTCTAATAGTTTGCCCTTTTTTAAAAGCAGGCTATGTATCTTTTTATCGTTGCATTACAAGAGTTCTTCATATATTCTGGACACTAGACCCTTATCACCTATATAATTTGCAAATATTCTCTCTCATTCTTTTTTTTTTTTTTTTTTTTTAACATGGGTAGCTCCCAGGCTGCAGCGTCAACAGTGCCGAAGTCTAGCCACTACACCACCAGGGAGCTCCCTTCTCTCTCATTCTGAGGACTGTTTTTTCACTTTCTTAATACTCTTATAGTATCCTTTGAAGCAAAAATGTTTTTAATTTTCATGAAGTCTAATTTAACTATTTTTCTTTGGTTGCTTATGGCTTTGGTATCCTATCTAATAAACCTCTGCCAAATGGTTCAAGGTCATGAAAATGTATGCCTATGTTTTCTTCTATATCTATGTTTCAGCTCTTACATTTAGGTCTTTGCTCCATCCAGAGGTAAATTTCTGTATATGGTATAAACTAGGGGTCCACCACCATTCTTTGCATGTGGATATCCAGTTCTCTTTGGTACTATTTACTGAAAAGACTGTTCTTTCTCTATTGACTATGTCTTTCATCCTTATTGAAAATCAACTGATAATAAATGTAGGGGACCTGGGAGCTTCTTAAAAATGCCTGAACCTCACCCCAGGTGGGTCCTGAATAATGGTATTTTACAAAGTTTACCAAATGAGTCTGACATGCAGCCTAGCCTGAGAACCACAACTCTAATCTAATCCCCTCATTCCACAAATGAGGGACCTGAGGCTCAGGAAGAACCAGGGAGCCCCAGCCAACGGATTTGTTAGACTAAACTGGACCCTTAAAGCTAAAAGAAAGCCCAGAGAAACAAGGGATAGGGAGCCCAGGGCAGGAAGGTGCTCCAGTCTGAGCTTGTCTCAACCAACCCATGTCACAGAAGTGGGTCCTCCCCAAGGGGAAAGAGCTGGCCCTCTCCACAAAGAGCCCCAAAAGGTAAGTGTCTGGACTAAAAGGCAGGTGGGGCTCACAGGGCAGAGGAGACAGTGCTCAGCTCTCAAAGGAGAGGTTTTCAGCAGGAAGAGACGGGTGAGACCTACCTTGAAATAGCTACCTTTAAAACAGAAAACTTCCACTTCCAAAATGCAGTTTTTAAATTAGGGCAGCAGCAGAGGCTGAGACCTGCCCTTCGCCTCCTCTGGCCCCATCTGGCATTTTGCTATGGAACAATCAGGTACAGGGGGCCCTTCACCAAGAGAACAGGGAGCCTGAGCTACAAAAACCCCATTTACTTTCAATGACTTACAGCTGAGCTCAGGTTTCGGGGTGGGAGGGGAGATTAAAGATCGTCTGGTTTAAACTTTGATCCTTCAAAAAGATAGCCAAATGAGCCAATTCTGGCCTTGAGGCTGTGTGCCTTGGAATCTTAACAGGTGCCTGAGAGGCCCAGTCTTTAGAATTAACATTTTAACCTGGACAAATCCGCCCATGGACTTGATCATCCAGATAACAGGCAATTGAGGAGGAAAAAGTCACAGGAGGCAGTGATGGGGGCTTGAGTGTTGTTCAGGCAAGTCCTACTTCTGTCCTGAGCCACCGGGGGCCACTCCGTGGAACTCCTCAACCAAACTGAGAGGTGTAAAGAATGCAGCCGGTGAGGGGCACCTGGAGGCAGGCCCAACACTCCCATTGCCCCTCTGTTCACCTTCTAGCAGACAGCCTTGTTTTCTGCTGGAATTGACAGGATCCATATACTGGGCCTTGCTGGCGGAAGGGCAATTATGCCAAGCCAAGGAGTGAGCTCTAACAGTGGTGTGGGTTTCGCCTTTGACGAGTGAAACTCTTCATTGGTGATCCTTTTCCTTTTTCCTGTTTTGAGATGTTCTGACTTAATGGTCCAGGTCAGGTCAAATGTGTTCTCCTGCTCCCGTGAAAGCAGGGAGGGGTATCTGGGGGTGGGTGCCAGGCTAGGGTGGAGCAGGTTGGTCTGAAAATTTGTGCTCTTGACACAGTAGGGGAAACCAGAGCCTGGGGCAGCACTCACAGACATGCCCTTGTTTCATATATACTCTGGCCCACTGGCTTCCCACTCTCAGGGCCTGGATGTAAGATGATCCCTTTGAGAAGCAGGGTGAGTTTGGAGGCTGAGAGAATATAGGGCATTATCTGCATGATCAATTTCTCTCATCTCCAAATGGACCAGCACTGGCAGGGGGCCCACAGAGGTGCTGGGTGCTCGTCAGCCTGCCTGCCCTTTGCTGAGGCTCAGTGCAGCTTCTCTTCGGGGCTGGCAGCGAGCAGAGGGGCTCAGTGAGTACTAGATGAGGGAGTGGATGAACCTATCAGTCAACCTGGGAGTACTTCAGACCAGAAATTCCTGGCTTGGAGTCTGCAGTTTGCTAAGAGGTAACTGGTGGCGTTCAGAGTTTTCCTCTCTTGCCCTCAGCCTCGTGTCAGCAGACACTGACTCTACTTCCTGGCACAGCTCTAGGATAGTGTGGGAGGCACAGTTTCCATGGATTAAAGAATCATTCTGGATTTGGGGTCTCTTTTTCCTTCTTTGTCATACTCACTCCATCTTAGACCCCCTTGGACACATAAGATGGACAATATTAACAATGTCTTTGGAAGATTTTAAAAAAGAAAAACCAAAATAAAGTCCTAGAGCCAAAGGGTAATTATAGGATTGGGAGGAACCAGTAGAGACTGAAACCTCTGACTCATAATTGCTCCATTAAAAATGGTGAAACCGTTTGCCCTGGCAGAGTGACAGGGCTAGACTCTCACCCTGGCTCGCCCCACCTACAGGCCTTCCTGGGATGGTATTAGGCCTGGCCAAACCACACAGCAGTCATAAGGGATGGCTGTCTCCAACAGCAGTGTGATGTCAGGGGAGAAAAGGGCTCCTGCCACTTTTGGGGACAAATCTTATTTCTGGCTCTGTAAAAACAGAAGAGTAGCTGGCTCTGTGTATGCTGGGGTCTGGGTGGGGGGGGGAGCTATAATCTGGTGCCATCATGAAAAGTGTGGGTTCAGTTTTCTAGGGAGGGACTCACAAGTGTACCAGCTCAATCTGCCCCACTGAAGCTACTAAGGGGCTGAGCCTTAAATAAAGACAGCAAGAGGAGCTTTTATGATTGGGTGGGGTACAGGGCTTACTCTAATACAATTGTACAAATGACTAACATTTATTGAGCATCTTCTGTACACCAGGATTTGTTCTGAGTGCTCTATGTCTTACAGATAAGGCTTCAAATTGCTGACGTGATCTTCCTATGGTCACACAGCTGGTACATGTTAGAGCTGGAACCCACCTCAGCTCCTAATTAACCTCAAGTCTGGCCAAGGTTGCTTTCCGTTTGTTTCTTGTCCTGTCAGGCTCCATGTGAGGCACCTCACATAGTTTCTTTCATTTGGTCCACTCTAAGGAAGGTACAAAACCTAGTACTGTCCGTGAGGCCCTTGGTCAATTCCACCCACCACAAACACAGCAAGACTAAATGTGGACTGCAGGCTGAGTCATGAGCGAGGGAGGGTAAGTCAGGTGACCCAGTGAGAATCAGAGCTATGCTAAGGTGGCCTGGTTACCTTGACATTCCTGTGATTCTGCCAAGGTAGAAAGTAACCCGAGGAGTTTGCCTTATATGGGCACAATGACAGATTTCAACAGGACAACGTGTAACTGACCCTGCATCAAATCCCTTCCTGGACTGCACAGAAGATAAAGCTGCTCTGAAACTATAGGAAATAATAATTTATGACAGGCTATCACTGGTGACTCATAAAACAAAGGTGCAGTCCAACTGCCATTGTGTGCCTTTAGAGAAGAGGTGGGGAAGGTCAGGGGCTCCCAGGCCAAGCGGCTAGATTGCTCTGCTCACCACACGTGGCAGGGGAGGCCTGGTTTAGACCACTGTTCCGTTCACAGGGCCTGGGTTCAAGGGAAGGCCTGGAAAAAATCCATTTCAGGCTGGAGTGGAACAGTAAATCCTATCTGGGTTCACAGAGCCCCAACCACCTACTTTCTCTCCAAAAGAGGAGAGGGAGCAGCAGCACCGGGAGCCATAGCCTCTCAGGCCTGCAGGGGACAAAACAGTGAGGCCTGAGAGCCCTGACACTGAATGAGAAACAAAGTTGTTGACTAGGCCTCACAGGTTTCCAGAGTCATCCAGCCTGGGCTCAAAATGCTGGCTGGCATCACACACACTTTCCCAGGCAGTCCCCAGCTCCTCCAAAAGGGGGAGACTCACTGCTCTGAGCCTCTCCCAAACTTCATTCATTCATTCCAATTTAAAATGTACTGAGCATTATATAAATGCCTAACCACTATGCTGTACACCTAATATTACTGAATGTCAGCTGTAATCGAAAACTATTTAAAGGATGAAAAAGATGAAGGGGAGTTAAGAGATCCAAATTTCCAGGTATTAAAACAAATGAGTCATGGGAATCTAATGTACAGCAAGGGAATAGAGTCAGTAATATTGTGATAGTGCAATGTAGTGTCAGGTGGTTGCTGGACTTAACGATGATCACTTCTTTAGGTATATAAATGACACATAACTATGGTATACATCTGAAACTAATATAATGTATGTTAGCTCTATTTTTTTTTTAAATCTTTTTTAAAAGATAAAATGTACTACACATCTACCACATGCCACCTACTATTCAGAGCACTGGAATTAAACAGGCAAACATCCCTCATGAAGCTTACGAGGTCTGACAATTTAGGTTCACAAACTTGTCACCGTGTGCTTACACTGGCAGCACTGTACAAACAACTCAGTAAGGTTTAACAACCTCGGTATATCTGTGTGTCACAGCTGTCGTGTCGGCGTGTGCTGGTGTCTTGCAGAGTGGTGTTCATTATTGTTGTTGGATGTTTTTGTGCGCTGTTGCAAGAACGTCAGAGCATGAATTAGAGCAATGAAGAAACATTAAATTTCTTGTAAAACTTAGCAAGAGTGGAAGTGAAGGCAGGGACATGTTAGTCCAAGATTATGGAGATGATGCTATGAAGAAAATGGCAGTATACAAATGGATTAAACGTTTTTCTGAGGGGAGAAAGTGTCACTGATGAAGAGAGGTCAGGCCAGCCAGTAACGGGCGGAACTGACAGAAACAATGCAAAAATTCATTGAATTGTGTGTCAAAATCATTGGCTAACTAGGAGAAACATAACAAACATCGATAGAGAAACAGGAAAATCTTAACTGAAAATCTTGGCATGAGAAAGGTGTGTGCAAAAATGGTTCCAAGGGAGCTCACTGATGAATAAAAGCAAAGGAGAGTCGAAGTTTGCCAAGACCTTTTGAAGAGGCAAGACGATGTTTTGGGCTGTGTGATGAAATACGGATGTACCAGTATGACTCTGAAACAAAGCATCAAAGTGCACAATGGAAGTCAGCCAATTCTCCACAACCAAAAAAGTTCCTTTAGTCAGTCCAAATCAAGAGTCGAAACGACGCTGCTAACCTTTTTTTATATCAGAGGGATTGTTCACTATGAATTTGTATCAGCTGGGCAAACAGTCAACCAATTTTACTATTTAGAAGTGCTGAAAAGGCTGCATGAAAACGTTAGACGAAAATAACCTAAACTTTTCACCAATAACTCATGGCTCTTGCGCCACGACAATGCACCAGCTCACACGGCACTGTCTGTGAGGGAGGTGTGAGCCAGTACACAAATAACAGTATTGGAACACCCGCCCTACTCACCTGACCTGGCCCCCAATGACTTTTTTCTTTACCTGAAGATAAAGAAAATACTGAAAGGAAGATATTTTTATGACATTCAGGACACCAAGGATAATATGACGACAGCTCTGATGGCCATTCCAGAAAAAGTTCCAAAATAGCTTTGAAGGGTAGATTAGGAGATGGCGTCAGTGCATAGCTTCCTAAGGGGAGTACTTTGAAGGTGACCATAGTGATATTCAGCCACGAGGTATGGAGCACTTTTTCAAGGATGAGTTCGTGAACTTAATCATCAGGCCTCATACATTCTAGTGGTGGAGACAAATACATAGGAAAAGGAGATATGAGACAGTGATGGTACAATAAAACAGGGTACTACCACAAAGAGTAACTGAAGGAGGGGGCAGGCAGGGGAGGGAATCAACTCAGCTAGTCAAAGACAACCTATCTAGAAAGATGGCATTTGAGCCTCAATGAATAGAAAGAGCCAACCAAGTGACAAGCAGGAGGAATATCATTCCCGAGGGCATGGCTGGAGCAGAGGGGGCCTAGAGGAAGAGTAGTAAGGGTTGGTTCACACTGTACCTTATGGGCCATGGGGAGGGCAGGAGAAGATCTTATTCTAAGACCAACAGGAAGCCTTGGGAGGGTCTCACAGGAGGAGTACCATGACCAGATTTATGGTGTGGGAAGATATCCCTGGAGGCCGTGTGGGTGACAGGTTACAGCAGTGAAGGTGGAGAGAACTCTAAAGGCAGAGCTTCGATGACCTGCTGTCCTTTATCAAAGTATCCCTCCGCCCAGATACATATAGAACCAGAAGGATCCACAGCACAAAGAAGCACCAAACATGCAGATGCAGCCCCATCTTCCTCAGAAATACACAGGCCTAACAGTGAACCACAATGGACTGCACGAAGGGACGCAACAACAGTGGAACACTTCCTTTGGTGGAGAAGTGGAAGTTATGCCAAGAAGTGATTTTCAAATAGCATTTCCCAAAGAACTCTGCCTTGAGGGGTACCAGGGATGAGGATAGGTGCCCCCTAATCAAATTTAACCTCAGCAGCTCTATTTGCTAATATAGATCCACATGAGACTCAACGTGAAAAACAGTTGAGCTGTTGAAAAATATTATTGCTTTAAACCTTAAATCCTCCATGCCCAATTAATTCCAAGTGATTGTGGTCCCATCCATGGTAGTCCCTACATCCCACCAGATCAGGGGCAGGACAGGGCCCTGTTAGGCTGAGCTAGGAAGAGAAAAAGAAGAGTTTTGGGTTCCACTGACAAGAAACCTCCTCTCTCCTCCCCAGTTAAAGCCTTTGATCCTCTCTGCTCTGTGGGTGGCAGGCGGCTAGAGGAAGGCAGACACCACATGTGCTCCCATTCCAGTTTGAGGCCTGCTCCCTCTATGAGACAGAGCAACAAACAAAAGAGAAGAAGGCCTGTGTCCCAGAGTTCTCCCAGCATCTGGCCTGCTGCCTACAAATGGAACCTGGTGGGGAGAACCAGAAAAAGGCAACCTGAATTCATGGCAGAGCTGCCCAAAGGAGGTAGCCAGAAGTTCTCCCCGGGAGGAACAAACCTTTGCCACAGATTTCTAACTTCCACAGCATCCTCTCCTCTTAGACAAGAAAACAAAGAAAAAGGGAAGCACTTAAGGCAACCAGAATGAAAAAGCCTCAGTTGATTAACTAAGTATCTACTAAGGTGAAGCCTTTGCTTCCTTCTGGGGAACGGAGGGGGCCTCAGGACAAGTGAAGAGAATCACGGGCAACAATCTGGGAAGACCCACAGCACCTGCCAGTCCCAGCCTGAAGGAGTGCATGGTCCTGCAGGAGAGGGACACTGGTGAGCCAGTCACTGCAGGGCAGTGTGATATGAGGACAGCAGAGGTCAGTCGACACCTGATCTGGGTGGTGAAAGAAGAGCGCTATTCTGATAGGTGGTGACCTGGGAAGAAGGTCGCTCCATGTAGTGGGAACATCAAGAGCAAAATCCACAAATATGCAGATGTTTGAGGCACCCTAAGGAGAGGTGGCAGGACATGGTGTCAGTTGGGCTCAGAAGGTAGATGCAGAAGATCTCAGAATTGTTCTCTGGATAGTGGGGGTGGGTAGGTTTCTCAGAGTGACCTGGTTAGATATGAGTCTCAGGGAGATAATGTTCATGGAGTCACCGAGATGAACTAGGAGACTGGAGTGAAGCCAGTTAGAGGGCCACTGCAGAAGACCTGAGCACAGATGGTATAACAGGGATGAATGGTGATGGCAGTGGGAGCGAACATCAGCATACTTCCTGTGTGCTGGGCACGGTGCAAAGGACGCACAAACATTAACACACTGAAGTCTCACCACAGCTCTTGGAGGCAGACTTCACCCCCTTAGAATCCCCTAAGGCATTCCCTGAAGTCACAGAGCTCAAGGTAGTGAGTGGCCGCACTGAAGTTTACACTCAGGCCATCTATCTGACTTTAGAATCTGCACTTTTAAGCACCCACTATGTGGTCCTGAGTTAGGACAACTAACAAAGGAAAGGAGAAAGGTTAGGATTCTGAGAAATATGTGAGAGAAAGAAATAAGTAAAACTTGGTTCCCATTACCAGATGAAGATTCAAAAAATGACTTCGATGACTTATGGATGGGGCAATGTCAAACCTGGGTGGATAAACCAGAGAGGGACTCAGATGGAGCCTGATTTTGGACATGTCAGAAGTGAGGTATGCACTGCGCAACCAGAAACTGAAATCCAAATCTCAGCAAGAAGGTCACTTGTTCACACATGCCTACAGTCAGTCACTCATACAAACATTTCCCGAGCTTCTCCTACAGTCAGACCTGGTGCTGATGCTAGGGGTACAGGGAGAATAAGACAAGCTTCCTTCATTAAGGACCTCCAGTCTAATGTGAGACAGAGAATGTTAGTAAACATTATTCTAGAGCAGTGGTTCCCAAACTTTTTCACTTGTGTACCCCTTTTAAACCCATTTCTATAAAGTATATCCCTTGTCTTTAAAACAGCTGTTTTTAAATACACCTTTGTTCAGTGCCTATCTTAAGGTAAAATAGTGGAAATGAGGTAAAATAAGAAAAGAAAAATTACTACACTGAAAGTACAAACCACAGATTTACTTTTACAATATTCGTAACAGGTGAACATTGATAACGATGATCAGGTGTTTAAACATAAAAAAACTACTTGAAGAGTTCCCTGGTGGTATAGTGGCCAAGGCTTCCGCACTGTCAATGCTGTGGCCTGGGTTCAATTCCCAGCCAGGGAACTACCCACATAAAAACAAACAACAACAACAAAAAAACACCTACTTGAAAAGAATCACAATTAAAGACAACGCACTTATTTTTACTCAGTCAATAACTAAACAGATCAAACAGTCTGGCTATGGATGTATTTATGTTTGGGGAAGTTCTAAAAATTTTGCAAATGGATTGTTCTGAAACTAACTGGTAGAAGAGCGGTTTGGGGAAAGGTTCGTAGCCACGCCCTCACCCATCATCAATCGCTAATGTGATCTAATTTAGAAGTTTCTCCATTAACAGTGATTCAAACTTAACATTTATTGTTCCATAACTAAAGTTTTGCATTTTTTTACTTTGCTTGTTTTTTTCACCATTACTGATTGTTTTTGTGCACCCCTCACCGGCCCAGCACGTACCCACAGGGGTACACATATCACCAGTTGGGAACCGATGCTGTGGAGTGACAGAGAGTGATAAGTGTGTCAGGACTAGACACACGGGGTCATCCACAGAGACATGAGGCTTCCAGCCAGGAGAAGGCGGGCAGATAAAATCCCCCAGGGAAAAGGATATTGTGAAATACCCACATTTAAGAAGTGGGGAGAGGGAAAGAATTCAGAGAAGAGGGTGAGAAGGAAGAGTAGGAGAAGCAGAGAGGTGATGTCAAGGAAGGCAAAAGGAGGCATTTTGGGCTCTTTGAAGACATGGTCAGAAGCATCAAGTGTAACTGTGTGATTATATCAAAAAACACATTCTTATCTATTAGAGAAACATACTGAAGCTTTTATGTGTGATGTTTGGGGTTGTCTTTAAAAAACTGTCTGAGAGGGGAGTGTGTTGGGAGAAGCTGATGAAACAAGTTTGGCAAAATGATGATAATCGTTGATGCTGGGTGATGGAAACGTAAGGATTCTCTCTGCTTTTGCATGTGTTGGGGGGAGAGGGGAAGAAGGGAAAGGAGGAAGAAGGAAGAGAGAGAAGGGGCAGCGGGGAGGACGGGAAAGAGGTTGAGAGGGCAAGGACCACCACCTGAATCTCCAATACCTAATACAGCACCTGACTTGTATGTAGTAGGTGCCAAATACATCCTGACTAGGCAAGGCTGTGCACACCCTCGGAACAGAAGCTTCTAAAACATCTTTGAGACAGCCAACTCAGGGGAGCTGTGTGCGCTAGAAGTATGTGGGAAGTGAGAAAATGGTATCACTGAGCAGCAAGGCCAATATCCAAGCCCGTTTTCCCAGGGTAGAACCCGGCCTGTAGGCCCTCTAGCCCCATTCTACTTTCCTGCCAGAGAGAGACAGACTTGACTGCTCCCATCCCGCCTGTGGCTTCAGATTCCCACTAAATTCCCTGGGTTCCCCTCCTCTCATTATCCAGTAAAGGCTGCTGAGGCAAAAGGGCCCCTTTCAAAGGCATATCAGAGCACACCTTACTATCGTCAAATGAACAAGCCATCTCTTTCTCACTTTTCTCGGCTCCTGCAGAACAAAGTTGCATTTAAAAGGAAAAACAGTCTCAGGTTTTGTCTCCCAAACAGAGAGAAAGTCCCAGGGGCAGGGGACTCGGAACACAGAGTGGCTGATTCCCAGGCATCGTTCATGCCGACAGTGAAGGAGGTGTGGAGGGATGTGGCAGACAAAGCCCAAGGCCAAGCCAGACAGCAGAGGCAGGGCAGCTGTGTTGTTCTGGGTCCCCTGGCCTGCAGACTGCCGGAGAGCTATCGAATTCTGCTCAACTACACCGTGTAGCCTCTATCTTTCTCTAGATTTTCCATGGTGCTGACTTCTCTGCCAATGCCCCATAAATAACAATGGCCACCAAAGATAGACCAGACTGCACTTCCTTTCCTGGTGCTGCATGCACATCTATCTCCAGGCTCAGCTCAGGACAGGGAGATGGGTGGGCTGCCCTAAAACTCAGTATAAACAGTAAGCCAGGTTTCAGGAAGGTGGCCAGCCAGCTAAATCACAGGGTTATGCTTTTATGATTTCAGTTATTCCTAGAAACAAAACACTTTATTGTCTCTTACTATATAAGTTAATTTGACCCATAGGTAGCAATTTCTGTATAAAAGGGAAAAGTTAAAAAAAGAAAAAGAAAGGTTCCCCCTGCATTTAGCTACAGGTAACATTTTGAGGGCAGGGGACTTCTCATCTCAATCACCTCTGTGTCCCTACTGCCTGGACCTGTCCCTGGCACACAACACATGCATGGCACCTAGCATGGCAAATATTTGCACAAAATAGGATGAATTCTGTCCTAACGATGATTCTCCCACCTCTCCAGGCCATGGTGATATTTCATCTCCCTTTCCTCCCCCTTATTCAAAAAGCATCCTATTTGTGTATCATAACTGGCAGGCACTGATACAGAACTCTTCGGGGATAGCTGGTTGCCTCAAAGTATCCCGGGAAGTACTTTTTATGACCTTCCAGACTACAGAGCTTAGTATAGGGCCAGGTTTTACATGAGACTCAAATGGCGTACAGAGGTGAGCTGGGCCAGCAAAGTGACAGTGCCTTCAGTGATTAACCTCTGTCCCTAACACCAAGCAGAGAGATATTATCCCATGAGAGGCACTCAAATAAGTGGGTGGACAGATGGGTAGCAGGTCCATTCTATATGCCTGATTGGCTGGCTATTGATCCACTCATCCAATAAATATTTATTGAGCACCTGTATTTGCCAGACACTACCCCACATGCTAGGGACATAGCAATGGAAAAAACAGATTCAGTCTCTGCTCTCACAGCTCTCACAGTCTCATGAGGAGGGTGGAGAGAGCCAAGGACAGTTAGAGGTAAAAGGAGGTGACAGGCATGCCCCTAAGAGAGGGACAGAACCTAGGACAGAGGGAGGGGTCAAGGCCCAATTTCCCTACAAAGAGGAGTATACATTCAGAACTAAAATATGAGGAGCCAGGTAGGGATCTGGGAGGGAAAGAGGGTTCCACGGGTAGGGAAGAGTGTGGAGCTGGCAGGCAGCTGGTGTGCCTAGAGTACAGTGACACAGTGGAAGGGGCAGAAAGGAGGCTGGAGAGAACAGATCCTGGAGAGCCTGGTGGACTTCCAGATGTGATCCCGAGGGCAAAAGATCCCAATCAAGATTCCAAGCAGGACATTATCTGGCTCCCTGTGGAGAATGGATTGGAGGGGTCCAGGGGTCCATGTTGTTCAAACTTTGGCATTGGTGCCTGGGCCACAGAGCTAGCTGGAGCACCTGGTTATGCTCCTGCAAAGGGGCAATGAGGTTGCTTCAGGAGAGCTGGGGGGAACTTAGGGCTTCCTGAGATGAAAAGCTACAATGGGGCCTTTCCGGGCCTGTCTGTGGTAAAGAACAGAAGGGCTGCCTGTTTACCTTCCACATCCGGCCCCAGAGGCCCTGCATGGGTGGAAGGCTTCCCAGAGGGAAGGGCACATGTGGCGTTCTGCAGGACACATAATATCTCATCCAGCCTCCTCAGAGGCACTACAGGGACCACAGCCTCCCACAGCAAAGTTTCCAGCCCACTTGCAGGACACTGCTGAACAAGGCACTAGGCCTCTCCTGGCTTAGCTCTCTCACCCAGCAACACCCAAAGTCTGCCCCCAAACCACAGGGGGCTCCATTCACCATTCTGCGCCTGAGATAATTGGGATGAGTAAGAGATTGCTGGCTCTTTCTAAGAATCTCGCTTCCAGGACCCCTTAAATGCTTAATGCGTACATATCTAGCAGTTGAACTTGCTAGAACTTAGTGTCAATATTCAAAGAGCAGCTGGCTTCAAATTTAGACATCATAAGACAGCTCTGATGCCTTAATTCTTTGGCTATAGTTTCCTGGTTGAAGAAAAGGGTCCCCCACACCCTCACTCCTCCAGCTAATTACTACTCCTACTGGGACTCCACAATCCACAAGATGATACCTCATGAGACTCCATCCCAAACCCCCACCTCAGTAGACAGCGTAATAATTAAACAGCCACCATTTACCGATCTCTACCTGTGCCAGACAAGTTTCACGCCATCACCTCTCTGAGTCCTGACAACCCTGACACAGGTACATTACTGGCCCTGTTTTGTAGATGAAGAAGCCAAGGCTTCATTGCCCAAGGTCACTCAGACAGTAAGCAGCAGACCAGCATCAGCGCCTGAGCCGTTGGCTTCATGGCCCGTGTTCACGGGAAGCCAAGTCTACAACCTCTAAGGCAGAAGAAAGCCTGAGAACACAGGCAGGGGCCCAGCTGCAGCCTCTGCTCAGCCTGGCAGTGCATCTTGGGAGTCCAGGCCCTGTTCCCGCTCTGCTATGAGGCCTCTTGGTTGGGTGATAAAGAGATGGGCCCATCCAGTTGACCTTTCATCAGGAAACCCTCTGGTAGCGGCTGGAACCTCGGCCTAGCACCTCATCAGCCAAAGTGCACACAACAGCAATATGACTTGGGCCCTTCTGATAGCTGGAGGCCTCTGCTGTCAGCCACAAAGAACACAGCTGAATTTTCACAAAGATCCTCCCTCTTGAGAGAGACTTCTAGGCTTATTAAAAAGCAACAAAGTTGAGAAGGCAACACCCAAGTCAGGTTGGCTGTACTCTCACCACATGCTTTTCAGACCAGGATTCATTCTTTGGCTGATTTCAGACCTTCAATTTCAAAAATATCTAGTTTGTGCTTGTCTACAAAGGAATGTAGCTGGGCACCTCCCACCAGCAACAGAGAAAACAACTCCCACTGCCATCACCTGTTCCTTGAGATGAAGCCATAAATAGGCAGACGGCACTCAGAGAGCCAAGTCAATTCCCCAACCTCACACTACCATTTAGACAGGTTTCCCCAGAGGTGCTGCCGCTCAGTCAAATGCTTGTCTCTAATTTGAGATGCTGAGGAGAACGTAAAATGCCACTAGACTGCATGACTCTAGGCTCCTGAAGCATGAATACCAACATCTCTTCCTTCTCACCATACCTCATCCTCCAGAACCCAAATCGTAGGTGCCTGATGCTCTCCCATGCCTGAATCCAAGGATCACCGAGAGCCCCTGAGTTTTACTACTGGGGGTATGTAGTGAAAATGGAAGAGAACCAATCACTCAGCCCTGACATGGGAGAAATAGCCTAAAAGGAGAAGAGTACAGTTTGATTCTTGGTTTTGTCACTGATTGGCTAAGTGGCCTTGGGCAAGTCACATAACCTCTCACTGTATACCCAGTGCCTAAAACAGTGACCAACAGGAAATAAGTATGTGTGAAAGCCGTGCTTTCTTGTTGCATTCAGAGCAAAACCCACCCTCCCCACTAGAAGCATGTGTGGCTGTGGTCACCTTTTGACCTCATCTCATACCACCCTCCCCACTCAGCCCCAACTTCTATTTCTCTCCTCCCATGCTCCTGCCTGGGATACTCTTCTCCCAAGCTGGCTCCTGGCTCACCCTCCAGGTCTCAATTTACTGCCACCATCTCAGAAAGGCCTCTCCTAATGGGTCCTGCCCAATCTATGGCCAGTTCCCTACTCTACCCTCTTAGTCAGCTCTGCTCTTTTCCCTCATAAGAACGATCACAATTTGCAACCCTGTATGCGTATTTGGGATTTCTGCTGTTCTTGCTGTTTAATGCCTCCCTTCCCCACTGGTCTGTAAGCTCCATGAGGACAGGAAGAACTATTTCATTCACATCTCTTTAGCCAGTACCTTGTTTATGCCACCTAATGGATAAAATGCTCAATAAATGTTGAATGGCTGTTGAACCCATCTTTTCTGTCAATAACGCTGGGATCAGTGATTACACAATGGTGAGAGGGCTTCTCTTCTTTATCGATCTGATCTGTTGCTCTACTTTACTGCCTTCCCCTCCATAATTCATTTTCTTCCTCCTCCATTCATTCCAAATCCACCAAAAAGGACACAGATCAAAAAATAGAACTTCATGTAACAAACACTCCTGTGTGGCCCATATGGCTGGCAGCTCTCACTTATGAGAACTCCCACCGCTTTAGTCTCTACCCAAATGAACCATGGGCTGCCAATCTGTGGAGAGTTAGAAACTTTCTCATCCGAATCACTGTGGCAAAGTGACAGCCCTGCTGGCATAATGGGATTGGCCAGCCAGGAGATGAAGTCTCTGCCCAGCTGCTTTTCTGGGTGGAAAGCCCTTCCCTTGCAGAGTTTCCATCCACAGAGAGGCATGAGCAATGCAAAGCATTACAACCATTTTTCCTCTAGTTATTTCTAGGCACACAAATAACATCTAAGGATTCAAGGCCAGCTTGAGAAAACAATCGGGCCAGGAAATACTCAAACCCGTGCAGAGGCAGCAGAGCCCAAAAAAAGTTAAAGTTGAGGGCGATGCCTTTATGGAGAGTTTCCTGGCTTTTCCCAGACAGACAGCTCCAAATGCAAAGTTCGAAAGTTTGTTTTTGTGGGGCCATTATTCCTGTTAACAAGGGGACACAACTGGCGCTTAGGAAAAAAACTATGTGAACGTTTCACGGGTAAGCGTTGAATTTTTTTTTTTCAAAAGTCAACAAATTTATTGCATACTTAGTATATCCCATTTTTCTGAAATCCATCAACTCTTTCAACAATAATTAGGGCTGCATTCTGGCTTTTTATCTCCACAGATTACTTAGACTTCATCTCTTTCACAAAACCTGAATTGCCAATAATATCTCTCAGAAGTAAAATTGAAGTGATCAATCCTAAATGAGTATTTCTGTACCCTTGCCATTTGGCTTGGCAAATTTTGAACTGGCAGTTAATTTGGAGGGTTGGCATTGTTCACCAGGTTATTGTGTGTGCAGAATAGCTGCCTTTGTAAAGTGTCGTTTGGAGCCTTCTTAAACAAAACAAACAAAAATTTCCACTATTTTTGTTCACAGAAACATGAAGACAAACCCTAAAAATATATGTATGTGGTAAGAGGAATTCTGAGGAGTCAACTTGTAATTAGCCATGGTAAAGGGGGAAAAAGGGAGGAGTCCAGAGGTGGGAAAACAGATAAGGCAACCCCCTTTTTATTGCCATTCATGTTAACCACCTTTCATCAGAGCTGTCAAGAACGAGCAAAAAAAATATGGATTTTTCTCTTTCCTAGTAAAAGGATTAAGCAACAGCAATCCAGTCAAGAGAAAAGTGGGGACTAAAGGAGAGGCAGAGACAAGATCAAAACTATGCAAATGTTCAAGGTCAAAGGTTGCAAAAATGGGTAGCTCTCAGGGTCAAATTGGCCCCATTTGGTATAGCCCGTAGGTTTTTGTTTTCAGGTTTGTTTGTAAAATTGAATTAATTGCCCCATAAAGCTCTGGGTTTCTAAATTCTTGGAAAATGAACTGCCAGGCCCTCATCCCCACCGGGTCCTAATCAGCTGAAGCTGAGTAGTAGCTACCCCATCCCCACCCAGGCTACTTCCCAGGTTTTTGTCACCAGCCCTGGGATAATCCAGGACAACAGTCTGGCTCCAGAAGAAAACCGGGAATACACAATGGCCCAGATGACAGGACTACCCACCTGGAGTAACAAGCTTCAAGCCAAGATGGAGCCAACTGTTCTCTATTCCTGAAAGGTGACTAAAGGCGGAGATGTCCCAGCTCAGCTTCCAGCCTCCTTTAACCTACATCCATCCCACCATGCTCCTATGCTCCCACAGAGAGCCTTAAATCTCAGGTTGGAAGTAGAGGTTATTATGTGGTCCTCAACTCCTCTAAGTGGAAACACCAATTTCCTGGGGGACCTAGGAGACATCCTTTCCAGGCTCCCTACCTAAGTGGTGGGTGGGGCTGAGAGGCAGAGATGGGGGCAAATGGAGGAGAAAGGCATGGTTAGGAATATATTAGAAACACCAGATATCCTGGCTCTACTGGACCCCTGGAGGAAGGACCCCCTTCAACTGTCAACACTTTTCCAATCGATGCTAAGAGTCAACAGCTATTTCCATTAAAGATCAGAAAAGCACCAAAGTTGCCACATATCGAAGACAGGGCATAGACAGTTTTGGCTGGGCTGCCAACTGCCTCTTCCTCCTTCCCTCAACTCTTGCTTCAAGCTACCTAGTGAGTAGGTGAGCTAGCATTCAAAGAGACAATTTCCAAAGTGTCCACAAAAACAAAATCCCAGGGATACAACCATGAGGTGTCAGCCCTGGTACTGTTTCCAGCCCATCAGAAAGTGGTCCTAACCTCACTAGCTTCCTGAGGCCACATGGGGCTCAGCTTCCTGGCAGCAACCACAAAAATGTGGCTCCAAGTGCACGAGGCAGCTATGGAATCAAGAAGCAGCTCAAGCAATCCAAAGGCAACCATCTTTCTAGGCAATGGCTGTGGCTTTTGCCACCACTCCCTCCCACCAATGATCTCCACCAGCTCCTCCCCAGCTGCCTCAAATACCTCATCTTGCAGGTTTTAGAATAGTCCTCTACCCATCCACTTGAGACTATAGACTGGACCACCTAAGTTTTTCCCACATAGAAATTCTAGATGCCATTGATGGAGACACCTGTAAAGTCTGGTGTCCTTGGCCAGGAGCTGCATCCTTCTTGCCTTGATCTGTCATCTTTCTAGAAACATGTCCCAAGCCAGGATAGTTTCAGGAAAAACTGGATCCCCAGGTGACTTTTCAGCCTTGGGGGGCTTATGAAAAACCACATGCCAAAAACCAAACACTCAGGACTCATCTGAAAGTCGATTTATAAGCGAGGTAGCCCTGAACACCTGGGCTCCTAGACAAATATAGCACATTGCGAAGATCCTTCCCAAACCCGGGAAAGCAAAGCCAATGGGCCTATTTAAGTTAGACTGTAAGCAATAAACCAAAGACCACATTCACATCTAACATGTCACCCTAACATTAGATTCATTTCCACCATTTCATTCATTGTCCATTTTCCCCTCAGGAGTGTAACTGCTATGAGGATAAGAGCCACACTGGTTTTCTTTCTAGCCGTATCTCCAAACCTAACAGTGTCTGGGTAAATACCGGTTGAAGGGGGTTGGGGGAGGAATACTAACACTTCACTGGAGGTGAACCACAGGAAACTTACATAGCTCTCCTACTTAATCGTCAAACTTCCTTCTAAAGCTATTACAATGTTTTTTAAGGAGAGGAGGGTACAAGAGGCACTCTCAACTGTATCCTGATCCTGCATTAGCAATTCAGAGGTTTCATCAAGAAACTGAACTTTGCAAAAGTATGAAATGAAACACTGCATTATAACTCCATCTGAGTAAATTACCCATGGTTTATTTGGAATTCTAAGGAACAGACAGGCACCTCAAAAGACTCTCCTTAACCAGGCCTGAATCTTCTTATGACTGCCTTCTGCCATATAAATAGTAAGCCAGCTTGCATATTTTGCATTAATGTCTTCACAAGGGCTGGTGTGAGTTTATTTTTGTTGCTTTCATTTTAAGACTGTGTTTATGCCTCTAGGTTAAACTTCCAGACAGAAGAAAAATGACAAGATGCAAAGCTTGTCCTTTATCCAACGATGCTCCAGACAGTTCCTGGAGACACATAGAAAGATTAACAACTCATGGATGCCAACTCACTGGCATTGGGTGGTTTTCCAAAATGGTTTCTGTGGGAGAAACAGCTACATTAACCTAGTCCTATGTCTCCATTTCCATACTTCTTAATGATGGAGCCTCTGTGTTCAAAGCAGCAGCCATTTACCTAGTGTCTAACTTAGCACCCTGCCTGTGGGCCACAACTCCTAGACTGTATCAGCCAGTTACTCAAGGAAGCACTAAAAGGGAAATGGCTCAGAAAAGGCTGTCTCTGAAAAAGCAGCAGCATTTTAAGGAGCAGAAATAGTAAGATTTTTTTTTTAAACTTGAGAAAACAAGTGAAGTTGAATCCAGTTAAGAATACTTCAAAGATGACCCCCCCGCCACTTGTGAGTTCTCCCCTGCCCAGCTTTTCAACTGACTTGCCTCTTCTAGAGACAACTAAACACAGACACACACATTCAAACTCCTTTTTTAATCCCACCAACCCTCCTCCCCCAAGGCCATGCTTGACTGCGACAGCTTTGAACAATGACATCACCCCAGGTTTGCCTCTTTGGCAGGGTCACCAATATTGTTTGCAGTGAATTTCCTGTTAAAGGCTCTTAAGGCAGGAAACTAGTCCTGTGCCTTGAGTCCGCCTGTTCTGAGCCATCCTGTCAAGTTGAAACAAAGACTTTTTGTGTTCTTTCCTTTTAAAAAAACACAACTTCCCTGCACTTTTAAGGCACACTTTAATTAAACCTAAAGAATTAGATATATTTATGGATGACCTCATGCCTGCTGATAATTAGCAATTCGAAAGACCTGCCCATCCTTAGATGGTTCCTGCTCTCTCACCAGTTCCCAAAGAGTTCAGGTTAATTACTAAGCTTGACCTTCCAAAATGAAACAGGTCTGGCCAGTCAGCACCTCTCCTCCCCTGAAATAGACTTGTTCCTCCTTCTCCCATATGAGAGAGGGCTGACTTGCCTGGGATAATAACGTAGGAGGGGTGACAGGTTTCTGGGGGCCCAGCTCTAAGTGTCGACAAGTTTTAATTAACACCAGGGCTAATTTAACCCTGGTACAATCAAGGGGAAGAAAACTGCTCATCTCAGAGGTAGACAGTGGTTGGATGTGCCAAATCCCAGTTGGGAGGAAAGGGGACCTCTCGGAGCAGGCTCCCATGCGGACTCTTCATGTGTGTGCTCGGTTTTCCTGTTGTGTGAATCCCAACCAAAGGTGCAGCTGACTATTTTATCAAGCTCTTTTGTGTGAGAGAGGGGTGTCAACTGCCTGGTTTGGAAAGCACAACTCCGGTGGCCCTCCTGCAGGGTCCAGCCTGCTGCCCATAATGGGCAACCCCCATCCCCCAAAACTAGTCAGTTGTCACTCCCTTGTAACATTTTCCAAATTTGCTTCGGGCCTGTGCCCTGTTAGGGGAGAGGCTGGGAGGCGGACATTCTCCTCATTCTTTTGCCTTATTAGGTTGTGGATCTGATTGCTTTTGGGGGGGATAGAGGCTAAGATGAGGAATGGCATAAGGAAGTGACCTCGGGGAGGGGAGGGGGCAGGAGGAAGGCGGAAGAGAGGCTAAAGCCGGCAGGCCTGAGAAGCAGTGAGGAGGGAGCCCTGGAAGGAGCCTGGCTTTGTTAAGCCTTGTGGAAGGCAGCTGGGTACAGGCTCCTGCACAACTCCAGGCCCCTCATGACATTTTGGGGCAGTTATTTTTGGGGTTATCAGTGGGAAGCCCTTGTTTCCACATCATTAGCAGTTGAGAGAAGGCAGACTGATTGGGGGCTGTGGGTTGTTTCCAAGTTGAGTCAGTAGTTTTTATTTGTTCTTGCTTTGGGGGAAGGGGAACCAAGGGGACCCCAGGAAAAGGTCCTTAGCTGATCCCAAACTTAGTAACAAGCTGCGTTATGCATGAAAGCCTTGCTGGCACTGCCTATGGCTCATCCAGACATAAAACTGTTCTGGGCTTGCAACCCTGAAACGATAAGCCAGCCACCTCCCAGGTAATGAGGCCCAGATGGATGCAAAGGCTGGGGAGAGGGCTACATTGTGTCACTTGCAGCTCAAGTGCCAGGTGCCACTTGACAGAGGCTGCTGCTTTGAAGCTGCTGGCTGGGTTTCGGGTTTGCAGCTCCCTGGGGGAGAACTTCAGGAAAGGGGGTATATGGTTTGGCTTTCCACTGAGCTGCACATTTCAGCGGACCCTTTCAACTCCTTTAAAGCAGAGGCTCAAGCAGCAGACTCCATCCACCTGGCCATAGGATGGCGAGCTGCTGACATAATTCAGACAAGCAACATTTACTGAGCACTGACAACCTACTGGTCACTGTGCCAAGTGCTTCACACGTACTATTTATCTCATTTAATTCTAGAACCATTCTGTGAGGTAGTATGATGGCCCTTTTCAAGGGATTCTGAAGGTTAACCCCAGCCGCTTGCCCAGGGCCACACAGCCAGGGCGGAGGAGATGGGTATGGAGCCCAAGTCTGTCTCCTTCTAAAGGTTGTGCTCTGGCTCTCTTCTGACACCACACCTTTCATTACCTCTTGGTTCTGTCACCAGAAGCACCATTCACAGGAGCTTTAGCACTCTCAACACTCCCCTCCCACCCCACCAGGTCACAGCTGCCTGGGCCAGGAGACAGCCTGAATCCCAGTGACATCTGAGCCACCTCCTATCGTCTGGTGGGTAGGCTGGGTGCTATCGGCTAACCCACTGGCTGAGCAGGTGTCTCCTCCCAGGGCATGGGATAATGCAAGCAACTTTCTGATCCTGAATATTCTGCAATGTCTCCCCTAGAAACTTCTCCCAAAACGTGGGTAGCAAGGCATTCCCCAACTACAACTAATGAGCCCCAAGTGCTCTCTTCGAAGAAGGTCCGCCTCCCTAACGCCTCTGCCTTTCAAAAGGGCAAAAAGAGGCACCTCTTAAGGACTGTCAGGCAGACCCTGCCTGGAAGGCATAACACAGGAAAAGGAAAACAGAAACGGGATGTACTAATATTCTGCAGCTCTCTCCCTAGGCTCTGGTGCCCAAGCTACAGAGAATGCTTCATTCCAGGAGACCCATGTCATCCCCACCAAATCCTTCCACGGCAAACCTATTGGTCCCAGGCAGCCTAAGAGATAGAGGTCAGGTTCTACTGGATGATTTCAGCCACTACTTTATTTGCATGAGCTGAGCTATGTATGTCACAGCTCTCAAGCATCATCTACTGGAGAAAAAAAAAGCCAATCTGAGAGCACACAAAGAAAAAGGCATGGGCCAACACCCCAACCTGATCTTACAGGGGGGCCAGAGTGTAACTCAAGTATGTCAATTTTGGGAAAGCTTATCAAGGGCAATGCAGTATTTGAGTCACACATTTGGCCATGAGCATCTGAATGAGACTTCTTTAAAAAAAATTTTTTTTTAAACACACTGGGGTATTTCCTGGGATAGGAACTCTAAGTTCCACAAGCCAGCTCTAAGGCATTTATTTAAAAAAAGAACAGCACCTGGAATGAGCTTGGCAGGCAAGAATTAAATTCTCAAGGCAGAACACTTCTAGGCTACCCTCATTCCAGGGACAGCATACTAACTGTGGCACAGCACACGAGCCAGCCTGTCAGGAATCCACCGCTTTCATTTCCGTGATCTCAGTACAGAACAGCCCGTCCCAGCTTTGAGTAGTCATCTGAACTAGGAAGGCATGGCAGCATCACACACTAGAGGGGCCGTAAGACACAGGCTTGGAGAGACCATTAGATATAAGAAGGGAATCCCTCTGCTCCTCTTTTTCTGAAGCCTGTGCTTATTTTATAGGGACCACCAGCAAGCTGAAAGCAAATGCCTCAAAAGGATCAGTCAGAGCAGACTCCCACCTAGGGAGGGGTCTGGCCTGCCCACTATAGTGGTGAAAGCAACTGGACAAGTGAATGGATACAAATTCAGAACCTGGGTTCTTGTTAGTCAGAGGTTTCAAGGCATGGATACGAAATACCCAACACAGTGCCTCAAACGTCAAACTCCCCAAAGAAAATGCTCATCAGGGGAAGGAATTGGTGGGACTGTTCATAAGAGGCAGCTAAGGAAAGCTGTTCAATTCCATGCACGGGACCCCCCTAACACTTGCCCCCAGAAACCTGCCCACAGCTGGGGCTAAGGCCCCATCCCTCCTGCACACTCACCTCCTTTATGAAAGTTTCCATGACTGACCCCACCTGCCCTTATTCACCCCTTTGCTCTCCTGGGACACAGCTAGAGTGCTGTGAGCTTGTCGGTGTGCCGCTTAGTGTCCTTCTGAGGTCTCATGTGGCTTTGCTCTCTTCCCAACTACACCGTGAGCTCCTTGCGAGTATGGGCTGGGTCTCCGGTTTCTCTCATACCCCCAAAGGCTCAGCGCAGAGCTCCGTTCTGCAGAGGGGCCCGGCAAGGGCTGTCGTCTGGCCCTGGCGGTCATGTTTCTACCTGAGTGCTGGACTCCAGGGCCCACGAAGCCCCAACTCATGTTACACAGATGCTAGTTGGCTATAAAACGCAGACCCACTTTGGTCAGCGGCCCCTAATTCTGCTACCCAAGTGACAATGGCTGAAGTCTTTCAAACGACCTTCCAAGTCTTTACAGTGTGTTGGAAAGAGACAGCTCCCCGCACCGCCCCCCCCCCAAGACCTTTCTATCTGCAGGAAAAGCCTGGAACAGGTTCAGCTCAGCATAAATGCATAATAAGCCACCCACCGTGGAAACTTACAGCTGTATCCCAAACGTAGGGTAGGGCTTTATAATCGGACACATTTTCCATTTGCTATACACTTTCTTCCCACTCAGAATCAGTTTTGTTTTTGTTTTTGTTTTTGTTTTGGTATGTGGGTAGCTCCCTGACTGGGAATCGAACCCAGGCCAAAGTGCTGACAGCGCCAGCGCCGAAGCCTTAAGCTACTGCACCACCAGGGAACTCCCCAGAATCAGTTTTATAAAAGAGAAGTTTTATTTTTGTATTTGAGGGGATAAGGACACGGACACACACACACCCCTCCCTCCTTCCCCTCCTATACAGCTATTTAAAAGATTTAACAACTTCGCAGGGGTATGCTGCCAGGAGAATGGAAACCCCGCCATCTTCTTTCCAACTGAAGCAGCTGGGCTGGCCATACCATCACAGGACACTCATATTCATTCCCTCTTTTATATTCTGTCAACAGGGGTGATTTTTTGCTGCCAATCGCATCAAGGGCAGGGCAGAGAGAATACCAGCCCATGTTCACAATGGACACTTTATGGTCTGTGAACTTAGCTTCTTGCCAGGTGCTGTGTATACAGAGTCAGGAGTGTCTATTGGTAGCCCCAAGCTCAGTCACTGTTCCTCCCTCCCGGAGTAAAAGCCACATAACTAGTTTGACAAGGTGTGCCTTCAAATGAGGAGCCATGGGCGAAATGAAATCTCCTGGTGTTCCTGGACTGGTTTTCAGTGGGGTCTAGAAAGCTGTATGCCCCAGAGTGAGGCGGTCTGCATCTCTCTCTCTCTCTGAACTAGAACCACCCTAGCTACAGCTTCCCCCTGATCAAAGGAAACAAGGGGGAAATACTGAGTAAATGGAAGAGGGATTCAGAGAGAAAGGGAGGACCTAGGAGAAGAGCCAATTAAAAAAAAAAAAAAATCAGGCTTCCTGGCTTCTCATTTCAAAGAGGGAGACACAACATTTTACCAGAGATGCTTTGTAAATCAAGCAGCCTCTTGATGGGACCAAAGGGGGCTGGAATTTGTTCATGGGGTAAAAGTTAAGCTCTTTAAGAGAGACACTACAAAGCCATATGAGTCCACAGTGCTGTAAAACTCCAGATTTAAAAGTTACCAAGGCTTTAATCAAACACAGGTGTCTCCTGCAGCAATGATCACAGAGATAATTGAAGCTTTTGTTTGGTTTTTAATGTTCTACAGTCCTGGGGTTTCCACTTTAGAAGTCAGTTCTGGTTTGGCCTGTCCAGGGGGCCTGAGAGGAAAGGGCTGCAGTGAGTGTTCTGGAAACATCAGGTTCCTGGCCTACTGGAGTCTCGGAGGGACTGAATTTGCAGACTCTAGGCCTCATCGCCATTTCCAAGAACAAAGTTCTAGAGATCTGACTGTGACCACCTTTTCTACATGACCTGTTCTGAGCCACTCTGGCTTTCTTTCTACTCCTCACCGCCATACTTTGGTTCCCTCTGCTTGGAACGGCCTTCCCCCAGTGCTCTCTTGGCTCCCTCTTTCTCACCAACACCCCCTCTCCCAAACAGCTAAAATATCACACCTTCAGAGATCCTTCTCTTGATCTAAATTGCCCTCCTCCCCTTACTGACCCCTCCCCAGGTCATCCCCAATCACTAGACTGTAGAGTAGAAGAGCACAGGCTTCAAAGCCAGACTGAGGTTCAAATCCCAGCACTGTCACTTGGGCAAGTGGCTTAAATGTCCATGGATTCATTTCTGCGCCTGTCCTGTACAGCTAACACCTATGTCACAGGATGGCACAAGTCAGTCCATGTAAAGCACTGAGAAAAAGGTCTAGCACAAAGTAATAGGCTGTTATTATTTAATTACATAATCTATCTGAAAATACTGTTTTATTTACATGTTTGCTCTTGTCTCCCCCATCAGCCTGTGAGTACATCAGGAACATACAGAAATGATAAGGAAGATGGCTTGCGTTTGGTCATCCAATTTCCTCGGTGGCCAGTGTCCAACAGCCAAATCCTGAAGCAGGGAGCAAGCTCCCCAAAGCCCCTCAACTGCCCACACTCTGACATAACTGAACCCACAGCGCCTGAACTATTCAGAAGTCTCATGTTTAAACTATGCTTGGAATGTTCGATAGGAACATGCATTTATTTTTAGGCAAGAAAGTTGTCTCCTAGGCTAACCCTATGGCCCTGGAGCAGGCCGTATTTGGCAAGGACTGCCTTGTGGTTGTTTATTAAAGAGGCCCAGAACTTTCTCAAGTCTAAGGTAGCTGCTGAGAGAACTCACTGCACTGTGAGTTGTCTTTTTTTATGGTCAAAGCTTGTTCTCTTTGAATCTCTGGGGTGTTTCTGTGTAACAGGTAGAAGTTGACTGCCACTCCCTGACCTTCCGCAGCTTTGGGCCATGATCCATTAACCAGTCATCCCTAAAGCTGTTCAAAGCTCACAATGAATTGACTTCTCTTTTGTGGGTTGTCCCTAAATTCATGAGTTAATGATAAGTACAAAAAGGAAAGTTACTTTCTCAAAATGGTCATGAACTCTCGTCCCCAACTATTCTAGGTATTCCCTCTCATCCCACCAGTAGACATAGTGCTGGAGGGACTACAAGCCTGACATTTCTGAAAAAGACATATTATAGACTTTTCTGTTTTATAGAAAGTCAAATCCTACCAGACTTGGCAGCATAGCTCCAACGAGCTAAATAAATGAATAAATAAATAAATAAATAAATAAATAAATTTGAAAAATAACTGCCTCACAACCCTGGTGATGTTTACCGTTTGGCTATCTCCCAGGGCTGGTTAGCAGACAGCCTGTAAGAAAGGTTGATTCATCAAATTGCCCTTGAACCAGCCTAGCAAGCTGGCTGCTTCCAGACATTTTGAATTCTGAAACGGAGTTTATTTCACAGGCCAGAACTGGAAGAGCATACAAGTCTAATAAAATTTAAAACAGAACAAAACAAAACAAAACAAAAACCCAAAAACGGACTCTTCCAAACACAAGCCAAGCCAGCAACAGCTAAAGCAGCACTTTGTAAAAGCATTTACTAGTTTCATCAGACATTGAGTCTAATGCAAAAATACTAATTTCCTCAAAGTAAAGAAGGGGGAAGATACAGAGGGAAAAGGTTTATTTACTGTCAGAGTTGGGGTGGGAAGGATGTGGATTTAAAAAAAAAAAAGTTATCATGGATTGAACTGCGCTTGGGATTTGCTGGAAACTTGAGTTCTTTTTGTCAGTGTTTGTGAAAGCAAGCAAAAGATGCAGGCACATTTTGCCCTGCTGCTAAGAAGTCACATAGCTGAGATTCCAACTCTAAATGCCTAGAGAAAAAGTGCACGTCCCAGCCACAAAGCCAACAGTGGCTTTCATGGTTTACTCTCCTTTTTCTTCTCCCTCTCTCATGTACAAATACACACCTGTCATGGATAAAATGGACTGGCCCAACTCCTGCAGCAGGGAGCAGAGGCCTCTCATCCCCCTATCCAGCATGACCACCATGCATGAGAATCTTCTCCTGTGACAGCAGTTGGCAGAATTGTATTTATGCCCAGCAGCCCAATATTCCACCAACAGTGTTGCTTATGGTTTGGAGGCAACACTCCCCAAACCAGTAAGTAAGCAACTTGGTTTCCATGGTAATAGCAACTAAATACCTTTTACTCACACCCAGATTTAGACTGATAGGACAGCAGTAATATGTTGACTGGTTAACACACTCACATACTGAGGCCCCTGACTTCCAGCACTGCCCTTAGCACCTGCGTGATTTCAGTAACACAAGCTGAAGACCCACAAACCCTCCTTCTGTGACACCCTCTTCAAGCTACCGCTGCAGCCTGGTTGGCTGTTGAATTACTTCAAGCTTCCTCCTGTGATGTTTCTCCTAACCTCAAACTGGCCTTCCCAGCCATCCAAATGAAGCATGCATTAAAAAAAAAAAAAAAAGAAAAAGAAATGCATCCATATTATTTCCTGCAGTGCCACTACCCTGGATGGCTGCTAATTAAGACATTCTTAGAGCTGGAATCAGAGTCATTACTGCTCAGGTGGGAAGACATGGAAACTCTTTACCTGGAGATTTTTGAAGATTAAAAAGCAAAAGTGTACCCTATACTTGTGAAGAGCAGGGAGTAAGGTGTACTGCCGGCCTGCCTTCGGCAATGCCTCCTACACACTGTGGCTTCTACCCACTCTCAACAGATGTCAGGGAGTGGGGGGGAAGATGAAAGAAAAACCCACTAGAAAGCCAGTGACAGACATCACTCAGCCCCACACCTTTGGAGGAAAACTTTAAAAAAAAGCATAAAACAAACCACAATGTCTTCTTTATTCCTACCCAAAGCTGAAGACACAAATGTTATTGTATTGCTGGTGTTCTAGCATTCCATTCAATCACTTCAACACTGGTCAATGATATTTCCCCAAGATGACTTCACTGTGTTCTGCAGAGTAGAAACTGCCACTTCCAACTATTTCTGCATCATGTGGATAGTTCCACTGTAAAACAAAGAATCTGTTCTGCTCTGCTATTTGGAAGAAAAACATTTAAATAAGTCTTTCTTAACTCCGCAGGAGGGCACTGCATTCCTCCCAGAATTTAGGATTCAAATACCCAGATGGGGTAGCAGTGTAGTTTATTCATGGAAGCAGCCAAACTTTAAGTGTGTATGTAAGAAAACAGCCAAATTTTAAGTGTATATGTGTAAGTCTTAAAAAGAAAAAGCTGTGTGAGGAACAAGTGATGAACTCACAATTCATATAGTTACCATGTGGCCCTGGTTTCCTAAAAAACAAAAATAAAAAAATCCTAACATTTGGAAGCAAAGATAAATCCAGTGTCAGCCAATCATGAGTGACAAGTTCAATTCTAGTACAGTGGGACAAGCAAGAGGAGGCCTGGGCACATCACTCTGCTCTGCCAGTCCTGGAATGTTTCCCGGTCAACAAGTTCAAGTTTTTTCCAAGTTTGGCAGGGAGAGTTTAAGCTTATCCACATCCTACATTAAACTTTGAATCACAGTGAGAAGGTTATTATTCCCTTTCATTCCCTAGTAAAACTTCTGATACTTAAAAGAAGTCTCTGCTTGGTACTGTGGGTCTTTAGCATCTCACCAACATCTGCCAATTCCTGCTTAACAAGGGAGCAGGCCCAGAGCTTTCAGCAGGAATAGTACCTAGCTAGAATTTAGCAACATAGTGGTTTTCGGCCTGTTTATTTTTGAGGTTTCCTTCTATTTATGGCCAAAAAAGCTGAGTTTTCCACTTACTATACTTATAGAACTTTTCCTTTTAAAGCTTAAGTTAAAAAAAGAAAAAGTCAATTGATTTAAAGAAAATTATTAAGTATATAGAAAAGTGGGTATAGAAAAATCATAAATGACTGAAAGTTAAGAAGTAAGAAGACAAGGCCAGAGGGACCACTCTAGCCAGGAAACCACTGTCCCTTCTAGAAACACAGGATGGTCCCTCACTCTTGGGGGTGGGAAAGAGGGGAAATGGGGCTCATCCTAGGAAGGCAGGAGCCAGTACAGAAACAGGTGTCAAATACCAAATCTCAAGTAAATTCAATCCACTCAGCTTAAGACTGGAATCCAGACTTGTCCCTGCTGCCTTGACACCTGATTAAGAGGACACTTTGGGAGTGCAAGCCTCCCTGACTGCATCTCAGGAATTTAACAGCACCAGCAGCACCTGGGTTGTTGTCCTTCGACACTTGCACCAAATTTTCCCCACGCGGCAGCCCACTCGCGGTCACACAATAGATAGCACTTCAATAAATTACATCTAAGAAAATGGCCACTGGCCTCTTCTGGAGTAATGGCTGCTCGGACTAAAGAGAAGGCAACCAAGTTACACCAACCAGCTTTTTAAAAGACTTTCCACAGACATTCCAAGTTAAGGCATCTGTTGTTTATGAGGGAAAGGGGATGGGGGAGGATGTGAAAGAACAACACAACCAAAAAAGGCATTAACACCAACGCAAATGTCTCAGGGATTTTTATAACCCCAGGGAGACCACTGCTTGGATAGAACTTCCAAAGCACTGAGGGGCAGAATGGCTCTTGCCTGTTAAATATATGCAAAGATTTCACTTTTCTGGAGGAGGTGGGATCCTTCTCCTCCCAGCCAGTCAGTTAATTTCTCCCCCAATAAGATCACTCTTTAAACAGAAGCTGGAATTTTAAATGATTCTGTTTCTCTTGACTCACTGAACCTTAAGCCCTCAATACTGACTAAAATGTAACTCATAAACCTTCTTAAAGAAAAGCAAGTGTTACCTGTGCCACTTTGAGACACTTTATAACAAATTCTGGCACCCAGACTGCCAACGCTGTAAAACTAAGTTTCCTTATAACTGCCCTTTGATGTTTTCAGTTTAAACTCATCCTAAAGGAGACTCAAACCACCCATTATATAAAGACTTCTTTCAAACCTCCACGGATGACAGGATCTGTATCTGCCCACGTAGAAACTTCCGCCTACCTTTTAGT
This sequence comes from Lyroderma lyra, assembly GCA_004026885.1. Taxonomy (NCBI): domain Eukaryota; kingdom Metazoa; phylum Chordata; class Mammalia; order Chiroptera; family Megadermatidae; genus Lyroderma; species Lyroderma lyra. The sequence continues at coordinate 84,609 of PVJL010005000.1, forward strand.
AGGTCAGTGTTTCAGTTACCACTGCCATTGAATTACAACTTGCTATCACTTGCCTCCTATTTCCATGAAAAAAGAAAAGCGGGGAAGTGGGACTTAAGGTAACAGGAGTGCTTTTGTTGTTCTGTAAAATAAATACATACATAAAGGCAGCGGAAGCAAAGTGAGAGAAGAGAACCAAATGCGACTGATGAGAACAGGACTTCACTAAGTGAAGGAAATAGGGATAAAGCTGGGGAAAATAGTGATCTAGAATCTGCTAAATGTCAGGGAAGAGAGAAACATGTTGACAGTTTAGCTATTCTGAAAAGTTGAAGATAGCCATTTCCTAATTATTTCTGTGTTTCCCCTTTCCCCCTCCCACTCCACAAATAAAAGCAACAAGTAAGTGATATTTTTTTTTTTAAGAACAACCCTTAAACCTGGTCAAAGGCTTGTACAAGTCCCAGCACACTATAAATCAATACAGCAAAAGCCTAAAGTGTTCATCTCATCAATCTCAGAAATTCCTTGAGTCAATTACTTTTTGGCTCCATTCTCTTTGTAATCATCTCCTAAAAAGCTCTGCCAGAAAACTTGTACCACTCACTCAGTTAACTCAGAAAATAGGCACTGTCTGGCTAAAGTCTGCCATGACTGCAGTATTTGTTCAGATGGCAGAACTCCCCACCCCACAGGCTTAAGACTGGAATCCAGACTTGTCCCTGCTGCCTTGACACCTGATTAAGAGGACACTTTTTGAGTGCAAGCCTCCCTGACTGCATCTCAGGAATGAAACAGCACCAGCAGCATCTGGGTAGTTTTCCTTCAACACTTGCACCAAACTTTCCCCATGTGGCAGCCCACTCCAGGCCATACAATCAGCTGCTACTAAATGAAACCACTGAGCACCAGTTCTACTGGAGAGTGAGTCAGCATCCTGCTGCCAAAGTTAACCTCTTTGTTGGTCTTACTGCAACCAGGGAGGGTATTTCAAAAGGCAGAAGGCAATCCTGGGCTCAAGTGCTGGATGGCCTGGGATGAGAGGAGGCAGCAGGCACCACTCCAGGACACCAACTGGATTTTGGTTCTCAACTGAATTAGCGTGAGTGGACACAAGGGGTGCTGTACTCCCAGGCCACCCTCCCACACCTCACCTCTTCTGCAGTCATCAGAAAAGCCATGATCCAAAACTTAACACGAGGGGTAAGAGAAATAGAGTGCAAGCAGCTGAGTAGCTCCCCTTACCCATCTCCCATAAGGGTAGAGTATACCTGCCCCCCTCACATAGTCAGTCTTATTTCTAGATGACAGTTGACTTTGGTGGTGGTGGCTGCTGTGTTTTGTTTTTTTGTAAGTTATGTTATTCAATTTGGAAAACTGCAAAGGACCTGTTCGTCTTAGCCAGATCCTAAGAAGCAGGCAATTAGAGTAATGGAACAAAATAACAGATGGCTACTTTGGGGCCTCCATCATCAGCCTTTAAAAAAAAAAAAACTTACTTGGAGCAAAACAAAACATCATCAGAACTTTCAAATAATTAACTCATGCCTAATATACCAGAGCCAAAGGTCAGGGTCTAAACACAGAGGCCCTACAAACGATTATGTTTCAACAAACACCAAAGTTTAGCAAAGGAGGAATTTCGTTTCTCTTGCTGTATCGAGTTCTGGGGCAGCCATCCTACCCAAGCCCTTTTCAGACACTGGAAGACGGAACTATGGCCCAGAACTATAACTACTCTAGAATTTACTCAAAAACCATCCCCCAGGAGAGCACTTAGGGGTTTTCCCATGTCAGAACAGTTGCATAACCTACTTAACAGGGAATGCCTTGGTTGCAGAGGTCCCTAGAATTAGAATAGGTAAAGGCTTCAGGTAATAGTAAGAACCACCAGGAGCACACACCCCTCACTTGGGCCAACCCCTGCTTAATTCCTGGAAGAATTCAATTCCACATGTTTTAAGGGCCCATACTGCTGTCCAATTCACAGATTTTTAGAGTATGCACAGGACACTCAAAGGACTGCCACTCTCCCAACCCAGTGACTCAAGTGTTGAAGAGACAAAAAGGGCAATCTGTCATTCACTAAAGCAACACTGCAATGTAGAAAACCCCAGCTAGCCTGATGGGGGTGGGGTGGGGTGGGGAGACTCTTAGAAGGGAGAGAACAGTACAAACTCGTGTATATATTCCTTTCCATTACTCCTTCCACATTTCATAAGGGATCCCTACCCCATAAGATGAAAGTGCACAGCAATGAAGCAGTATTTTCCCCCAAAGAACATTTAAGTGTAAATATTTGCTACAGTAGGTTTAAAGCAGAACATACTGGAATCTGGCCATAAAAGCATTGGTATTAGAGCACACAGTGAGCCACCCTTTCCCTCAACCTTGCCTGGTCCTTGAGGGAGGGAGGAGGAACAATGACACACAGCAGCAAGGCTTTGGGGTTCCGGTGAGTCCTGGTTGCCGCCCAGAACCTGAATGGTGCCCCAACCTCACCCTGTGTGCAAGGGAGACTATAACCACAAAGGAGCACACACCCAACTCCCAGAAGGGAGTGGACGTGAGCTAGCAAAAGGAGTCACTTGGGGAGTGGTAGAAGACAGGAAGGGAGGAGAAGGGAAGTCCCCTATTTCACCTGAGGAAAAAGAGTCAGGGGTTCAAGCACCTGGAGCTGGAGAAGACAGATCCCAGACATTCTCCAAAACAACTCCACAGCCCCCTGCTGCCTTCCCAACTTTCCAGGTCTCTTGGCAACTCTTAACCTTTTCCAACCCGGCCCTGCCTCAGGTAATCAATTACTGTTCACACTGCAGGCTACATCTCTCTTCCCCTCACCCCCTCTCAAAAAGCACTGTTCTATCAGATGATCTCAACCTGCTCCCCCAGAGGTAGGTGGGGCAACGGATAAGGATACTACCACCAACCCGCCTCCCCCACCACAGATGAGGAAATTCAAGCAGAGGTTGGTAATTTACCCAAGGTTATGCCAGGCCCCACCCCAGGGACAGCTTGGATCGGCAGCTCCTTTCACCCTTTCCCCTCCATACTGGCCTGCCTGCACTGAGCCCCAGAGCAACCGCTCACACTCTCCAAAGGCTTCCAGTCACTCTCTCCACTCTCTTTCCTCAGCTCCAATGCCTGGAGTCTGCCCCCATATTCCCAAAAAAGCTCCACCAAGCCCACGCTCCCTAAGTCCCAACCCTCGGCGTTCATCTGTGTAGAAGCAAAGATGAGAGAACTGCACTGAGAGTTCAAGGGTCTTATCCCAGACCACCAAGTGATGAATCGGGGAAGAAAATTCTGACCTCCAGAGCCCATTAAATGCCTCTAACTTCCAAAACTTCCCACCCTCTTTGCACACACCACTTTGAAAGGACCCCCTCCCACACAGACCGCTCAACTCACTGCTTTAGCTCTTCCTGCGCACACTCGAACCCTCCCTTGTATCAGCTCCGAACTCCCCCTCCTTGTCACACACGACACCTTCTCTAGACCCCCCACTCCTTTTGATGTCCCTTTCACTACTGTGGGTCCCCCTTAAATTGCTTCCACCTCCCAAAATGCCACCTAAAAACGGATCCTGCTTGAAGAGCGCTTCACCTCACCACCCCCAAGACCCAATTCTTCCTGGACACTCTCACCTCTTCTCTCCCAATACAACTTTTTCTCTTCACAACACAGACCCACTTCCAGTCCGGGACTGCACCTCCAGAAGCAGTCCCCCCGCCCCCCTACACACACACACCCAAACTCCTTTCTCAGTCTATCCATCACACACGCCCTTCCTAATGAGACTTTAATTTTCCTAAACTAACCTCCCTCCCATTATCTGCCATTGCGGCTCACATTCCCTCCCACTGTTCTCACCTTTTCCAGACCTTTCACTCCCGCCCCTCCAACCCCTCACTGTGGTTTTTCTACGTCAGTTCTTCAGACACCCCTCCTTAAAACACTCCAAATTCTCTCTGTATCTACCATCCCCCCTTCAGCCTTTCCACACCTCAACTGTTCCTCTTGTATCTCCTATCTCCCAATTTTCCCCTCTTCCCTTCAGAAGGGGGCACCCCAAATAACTCTCATCCCCTTCAAAAACTTCTTACTCACAGGCCCCCGACTTCTCCCTTCAGAACTCTACTCCCAGACCTCAATCGCGCCCCCTACCCATCCTCACCCCTACTTCTTTCCTTAGCCCCCTCCTCCTTTCATCTTTCCTCTACTCGTCCTCCCACTACCCTTCAGACTCCACAATCCCTCCCCTACGACCCCTACTTCATTTCAGACTCCCAGAATCTTCATCTCCTTTCGAGCTCCCCCACCCTGAGGCTCCCACAATTCCAATCCTCTTCCGACCTTCCTGTACTCCCAATAACCGCCTCCATCCTCCAGCTCCCCTGAACACGAATTCTGTCCCGGCCCACAAATCCCAGACTCGCCTGTTTCTCTCAGCACCCCAGCCCATCCTCTGACCCTTCAATCCTGCCTCAGACACCCATTCCATTTCAGATTTTCCAATCGTCTCCTAGGTTCCCCTAATTCCCCTCCCAGACCCTTCAATTCCTTCCTCGGAATCCCTGAATCCTTTATGTAGATTTCCATATTCCCTATTCAAATGCCAATCATGTTTTCAGATTCCCAATTCCTTCTTCAACTTTTGCAATTCCTCGTCAGGACTCCAAACCCTTTCCCAGACCCGCCAATTCTTTCTCAGGACCCCCAGCTGCCATCGCGGACCCTCCCATCTCCTTTCAGGGCTTCCAACCCTCTTCCCGGCCCCCGGCCTCCCTGGGAAGCCCTCCTCCAGCCCGTCCGGCCCGCGGCCCGCGCACCTTGCGCTGCTGCTTTTCCCAGGCCGGGTCCAGCAGCAGGTCCCGGTCCCAGTCGTCCTCCTGGGCCATGTAGTCGCCCATGCTACCTCCTCCGCCGGCACCATTGCCCCCGCTGCTGGGGCCGTACTGGTACGACTGATTCGCCGCGTGGTAGTCCACCATTCCGCCGCCTCTCGCTCGCCCACCAGTCCGCTCCCGCCTCAACTCCCGCCCCTCTGCCCGAGCTGCTGCCGCCGACGCCGACGCCGCTTCAGCTGCTTCAGCCCGCCCTCTTCCCGCGCCTGCGCACTACCCGCCGCGCCTGCGCACCGGGCCGCCGCCACCGCCCTCCAGCGTAGGTACGCCTCCAACCCACCGCTCCCGGCGCCTGCGCAGAGTCCACTTCCCCCGCCACTCCTTCAGCGCATGTACGAGCGGCGCCCCCTCTCCCGTGTGAGCGCGCGCGTGCCCTCTGCGTGTGGGCGTGGCCAGAGTTATGAATGATTCATAAGGCGGGTCTCTTCATCAAGCCATAACCTGCTCAGGCGTGGAATGTGGTCCCTACTCAACATCATAAATTCAACAAATATTTATTAAACGCCTACTGTGTACCAAACTATGTTTTATGCATTAGCACTAAATAAGATAGACAAAAATACTTGGCCTTCATGGAACTACTTTCTAGTGAAAAGAGACAACAAAATTTTAAGATATATACAGTATATTCCAGGGAGATAAATGGAGAAAAATCAAGCATGAACTGAGGGCATTATGAACAAAGACCTCAAGGATTTCACGAAATGGATATGGGAGTTAGGTAAACTGGAATAGATATTGGCTGACTGGGAAGGTAGAGGATTTTTTGGACTTGACCATTCGACATTCACTGAGCACTGTTGTTGGGCATAGAGGATACAGTGCTGAGTGTGACTAAGTGTGATTAGTTCTCAAGTGGCTAGTATGGAGGGGGGACGATGACAATAAATTAGCAAATAAATACACATAAATGACATTGCCACATTAACAGCCATCTCAAATTTAAATATCTAAAGCTGAGCTCCTGATCACCCCACAGTAACCCCCTATCTCAGTGAATGGTGCCCCCATTCTTCCAGTTGCGCAGGCAACAAACCTTGTGGTCATTCTTGATTTCTCTTTGTCTTCAAACCCCATGTCCAGTTCTTCAGGACATCCTGTCCATTCCATCTTCAAAGTACAAGGGCTGTCAGGAAAAAATCCAGCCATAAATGCCTCTATTTTTCATATTATAATACTTGGCTGGACATTTTCCAGACAGCCCTCATTTATACATAATACACCCACTTCCCCCGCCCCATGGCCCTACACTGATCCTCTCCACCCTACACCTTGTTTTTGCTTAGGCCACTGCAGCAGCCACCTTACCATCGCTCACTGCTCCCTCCTGTCAGTCTTTTCCCACAAGAGGCCGGAGGGAGCCTGTGAACATTAAGTCCCTCCCTCCTCTGCCTAGAAGTCTCCCGTGGCACCACACTCAAAGAGTACAAGTCAAAGTCAAGAAAAAGAGGAAAGCCTGCTGAAGGAGTCTTCCTGGCCCTGGCCCAGCCCAGCTTTTGAAACAGCTGAGACTCTCTTGGTATTAGCCAGACCCATAGGTCTTCTACATCCTGGTTGTCCTGGTCCCATTTCTTCTCCCAGCTCACCTCCACTTTGCTCCTCCCTCTCTGAGTTCCTGCCACACTAAAGACCTTGCTGTTTCTGGAACACAGCAGGCATGCTCCAGCTTCAGGACCTTTGTACTTGGTGGTACCTTGTTACCACTGCCTGGATCACCTTCCCCAGATACTGGATCCCCAGAGCTCACAGCCTCCTTTCCTGCAGGTCTCTGTGTCAACATCACCTCCTCAGTGAGACTCTTCCTGAGCACCTTATTTAAGATAGCATCCGACACCTTCCCTGCTTTATTTTTTCCAGAGTACTGATTACTATTTAACGTATTACATGATGAATTGATTTGTTGTATTTGTCTGTCTCCTATCCAAGAATGTCAACCCATGAGGGTGGGGATCTTCGCATCCCTAATCTCTGAAGCAGCATCTGACACAAGATAGAAGTTTCATAAACCTTAGGTGAATGAATGAATGGACTTCACTCAGAGTGAGGATTTAAAAATTTTTTGTATTGAAATAAGATTGACATATGATGAATTTTATTCTAAATGCAATGGGAAGTTAAAGGGGGACTTTAAGCAGGGCTAGGATCTGATTCAGGGTCCCCACATGAGGTGAACAGACTGTAGAAAGTGGTCTGAGCACAAGGAGACCATTGAGGCTGCTATAATAATCCATACAAAGGTGGACAAGACCAGGGTCTTGGAGGAGAGCGCCATAGAGGAGGGGCAGTGGGAGGTTTTGGGGACATGGAGCTGACATGACTTACTGTCATCAATTTGCTTGGGGGTAGGTGAAGGCAGGATGAGAGAAGATTCAAAACTCAAGACAGCTCCTAGGTTTTGGACCTGAGCAACAGGGGAGTGTGAAAACCCTTATGCGTTTCAGGGAAGGACTTGAAGAAATGATTGTCTAGAAGGTAAGAAGGTAAGGATTTGAATTAGACCAAAGCGGAACCTGGCTGACACTGTGAGCAGAGGGAAGTGTGTCACAGTCACCTACTGGGAGTGGGGATTAGAAGATGTGGTTCCTCCAGGTCTAAGCGCTGCAAGGATCTCTCCCCACCTCTCTCTCAAAGTCACTGGAAGGGATCCAATGGCAAGCAAAGGAAGGAGACAAGGCCTGGGCAGTAGCCCATTTTCTCAGGGGATGCCAGGGCCTGGCCAAAGACCCAGGGGTGCTGGCAGTTTTCAAGCGGGGCTGGGACAGGCAGCTTCTTCCTGCTTGACTTGGCGAACAAGCCCAGGACTCTTGTGCTGGACCTGGTTAGCAGGGAAAGTCCCTAGGGCTATGGGCCATCTGTCCCTCCCTGCCTGCTTCCGGTGGATACTGAGAAACCTCCCAGAACTAGGGCTCAGAGACAAAGGGGATGGTCCTAGGCAATGAGGTTTAAATTAAGGACTCCCTTTGTCAGCTTTGAGGCCACTTCCCAGCAGCCATCCATGGATAATGCAGTAGTAACAGGGGCAGCAGGGCAGGGGCTCATAGGGGCAGGAAGAGATTGGAAGGGGTATATGGCCAATGGGCCCTAGCTTTAGGTTCACCATTTCTGCACCACTCAGAATTCTCAAGACTGCAGTCAGAATTGATTAAGTGTTGGGGTCCATCAATAATGCTACTTAGGCAAAACAAAGGAGGGCTGTTGTCCCAGGCTGGGAAGATTAAAATAGATACTGGGATGTCTAGAGGTGCCTAAGGAAGCAGCTGAAAGAGCAGCCCCAAGCCTGAACTCATGAGACAGGGTACAAGTTCATGATCTCTTACAGCGTGCCAAGGTGCTCTGCTGTCTTCACGTGCATTAATGCACAGCAACTACTGAAGTGGGCACTCTTGCAGCTGAAGTACGGGGTGAGGAAGCCTGAAGGCTGCTAGGCTGGAGCGTGAACTTAGGCAGTCTATCTCCAGAGACAGGGCTTTTAGCTGCTCAAAGGACAATCCTCCAGGAGCAAAAGCAGCTCAGCCGAGCAGGACAAGATATAGCTTCCAAAGGAGATACAGGCAATTTCCTCTTCCCAGTGGAGTGGCCACGGCCAGTTGTGTAGGTTGTAACCTACACAAGAGCACCTGCCGAGTGGGTGGTACTTGTGCCCACCCTGAGGGTGCCTTTTAATAACTATGCAATCAAAATCAGTGGGTAGCAGCATTGTTTTCTGTCCTGCTACTCTGCCAGCTGACTCCTGAGTTGTAGAAGCACCCTTTTCCCCAGGATTTGGACACACCCTAGTTTCTGGCTCCTGCCAGGTCCGGAACCCAGGGCAAAGGTTGTCCTGCCCTGCCCTGGCTCCCCAAGTCCATTCCCAGAGAATGGGTGTGAGCACAGGCAGATCAGGGAGGGGTAGCAGGGCTGGCAGCTCGGGCACTGCCACTGCCCTCTCCATAGGCAGGGTCCATTGTCACAGAAGAGCTCCCCTCAGGGATAGCAGCAGTGTCCACACCAAGGGCTGTGCCTCCATCGAGGTATTTCATTTCCTCCATTTTCCCCCAAAGGCCATCACTGCTGTCCCCGCCCCCACTTCCTGCAGATGACAGGAGCAGAGGGAAAGACACTTGCTCAAGGTCACTCTGCCAGAATGCCTGGAATACCTCCTGTGTAAAATGGGAAAGATAATCAACCCACCTAAGGATCAAGTGACTTGAGCTAAGCCTCCCGGCAGGCATGGTGGATGGGGGAGCACAGCCTGACTGAAAGTCCAAATTTTTTTGTCAAGTCTCTCCAAACAGAATAGTGCTAGGGACTAGTCTGCAACCTTAGGGACAAACTCTTCTGAGTCTGAAATGAACAATGATTCCTGTTTTCTAAGTGCAAAGAACAGTCTAGGAACTGGTCGGAGATTTTACTGCCAAGAGCTCAAGAAATTCTCATAACTCTGGCAAGGGTAAACCATTCTACCCCTTTCTGGAAACTGAGAGACGGAGGCAGAGTCACTAGGCCAAAGGCTGAGCAGCAGCCAGGACTGGAGGCAGCCAGAATCCTCCCCCACTCATCCCAGCAGCCCCTGCCTGGGTCATTAGTACCTGTATCTGTCAGGCCCTGGGGCAAGGGTGTGCCTCCCCTCACCAGGAAGGGGGGGCCCCACTCCACTTTAGGCACAAGGGCCCAGGCTAGGGCCAGCTGGCGGGCTGGGCTCGTCCCATTCACACCTTCCTCCTCGCTGACTCACCAATGACTGCCCTGCACTGGTGAAGTGACAGGTAAGGAAGGTCACTGGAAGGGAAGGAGGTGGAAGGCCTATTGCTGGGTGACCCGAGCACAGGGCCGGCGGAGGACTGCTCCTGGGCGCCCTCTGGTGGGCGAGGGGCAGACACAGGAAGCCAATGAGGAGGAGGAGACAGCAAGGCTAAGAAGTAAAGGAATCTTTATTAAATGCCAGCAAAATTACTGGGAGGAGGCCATGATGCTGGACACACCTGTTGAGAAGAGAAGGGCAGACCAAGGTCAGTATGAGAAGAATGGGAGATGACCTTCCAGCCACCAACCACGGCACCCACAATTCTTTAGAGGCAGATAGATCACAACCCTGTTCTGGGCCCTAGTCACCATCACAAAGGCAGTTTGGGGATGTAGTTAAAAGCCTGAGCAGAGGTTCAAACATCAGCTCTGCCCAGTATAGGTACAGTTTCCCCATCTGTATGAAGCACCTACCCTACCGAGACTCTAGGATTAAATGACACGCTTGTTATTCATTACTGTCATAATAACATGTACTATCTAGAAGACACTGAGTGCAGGTCTTGCGTCTTTGCTCCAGTGAGCTCACACACAGAACAATGGGCACAATGGGCACATCTCATTTAGTACGAGGGTCCCCAGTCCCCAAGTATGGAGATGACTGCCCACTCAGTCTGGGTCCTCAATTAAGCACCAAATTAACTGGTTTGTACTGAGAAGTCACATTGTACCAACACATACCTTTAATGGCACCTACCTTGTGGGATGATGTGAGGACCAAATGACTTAAATAATGACTGGTGCGGTCCTCCCCCCACTTTTTAGGTGAGAACACTGAGGCACAGAACAGTAAAATCACTTGTCCCAAGCTGCACAGCTATGAAGCACAGAACAAAGATCGCCCACCAGCTAACCCAACTCCAGAGCCTGAACTTTCTAGGGTTCTTTTGCATTCTAGCAGATGCCAGGGCTGAGGTCAGGAAACCCCAAAGATAAAAGTAGAGACAACAGGACAGAGCCTCTGGGACCAGTAAGGGTATGAATACACCCCACAAGGCCCCTCCAGACCCCGTGAAATCTTACTAAGTGCTACATGGCAGGACACAAAGCGTGAGAGTTCCAGTGCCCCCCCCACCCCCCGCCAATTCCTCCCTGGGCAGTAGCCTCATGACAGACAAAGTTGATAGAGTCCAGCAGCTACAAATTTCCCAGCTCTAAAACAGAACATATCTACGAGGGTCCTTAGGGGACCCAGCCCTGGTCTCTGTGGAAGGGCACCCCCTTAGCCCCACAGCCTGAGGCCTTGAGCCACCACTCACTGTCAAAGTCGATCTTCTCCACAATGTTCTTGGGCTTAATGCTCTCTTCCTGGCTACAAATGAAGATCTGGCCTGACTCATCAGCGCTCCAGCCGTACTTGCTCATCCACACCTTTAGCTGGCTGTCTGCGGGTGACAGAGGCAGCACAGGAACTTTGGTCACCTTGATCCCACAGTACCAGGGAGCCTGGGAGCCAAAGGCCAGGGCACCCTCTGTGCCCTGTGGCTTCAGAAGCCAGCAATATCTTCTGTCTGGATAGCCACACAGCCAGACTGTGGGTCTCCCTGTGGCAGCCCTACGCTTTGACAGTTCATTCTCCAAACAGCCGTGAGGGGGAGCCTTTTAGCTTTCTCATCCTTACTATCACAAGGCTTTTGTCTTAGCTTCTAGTCACCTCTTTTCTCTCCCAGCACATATCTTGGTTCCTAATTAACAGTGTATTTACTTACCTGCTTTCTCCCACAACCTACATGAAATGGTGTCATGATCATTATGTCATCATTACCACTAACAATAAGCCTATGGCATGAGATTTAAGAATTTCTTTACAGTTCTCTTTTGCCCTTAGAATATAAACACTGAGGATAGAGAGGGTCAGAGAGTGTAGTTATTTGAACGAATTCTTTTCTGTGTAATTATTACCAATTTGATACAGATTTCATCTGCTTTTTTCACATTCAATTCTAAGGGTCATTCCATTCCCTTTTGACTTAATTTCACTTTTAACTATGTAAAGCATCTATCTGGTGTAAAACACTTAGTATAGTGACTGACAAAGTGTCCAATAAAAGTTAACTTCAACTAAAAAACATACAACCAACCAACCAAAAAACAAAACCTCAAAAAATTACCTGGATCAAGGGGGTTCCCTGGTGGTGTAGTGGCTAGGCTTCGGCGCCCTCAATGCTGCGGTTTGGGTTCAATTCCCAGCTAACGAACCCCCTCCCCGCAAAAAAACTACCTGGATGAAAAGGCAACACCATCTAAGATACGTGGAGAAATCTTACTCCCCTCACCTCTGCCCCATTTGGGAGGGTGGGGGTGGGGGAGTGGGGGCGGGGGTAGTCCCTGGCTGCGAATCGAACCCAGGCCACAGTGTTGAGAGCGCCGAAGCCTAGTCACTCACCACCAGGGAAACCCCCCCCGTAAGTTTTTTTTTTTTCTAATTTTTAATTTTTATATCCCTTACTGTGTTTTTTTTTTTGCAAAAACCAGCAAATATACTCATACACATATTTCAGTTCTTTTGGGAGGGCTCTTTTAAAAACATAAATCTGGGGTTCCCTGGTGGTGTAGAGGCTAGGCTTCGGCGCTCTCAACACCGGGGTCTGGGTTCGATTCCCAGCCAGGGAATCAAAAAAACAAACAAACAAAAAAAGAAACACACATATATCTGATCACGTCCCTGCCTGCTCAGAACCCTTCCATGGCTCCATCTCCCTCAAGGTAAAGCCTGCAGGAGGCCCTGCTGTATGTGGAGATCTCTCCCACCCACAGTCTGCTCCAGCCATTGGGTGGGTGAACATGATAGGCCTGCTCCTGTGTTTGCTCTGCCCTCAGGCTGCCCGCCTCATTCCACTGAGGTGACTTCCCTGCCCAGCTCCACAAGCTGTTTTGCATGAATCACCTCTGGACATGTACATCTTGTTATCGTTACATTATCTCCATGAACAAATTTGAGCCATTCTGCTTTGTTCACTGCCGTGTTCCCAGGGCCTAGAATAATATCTGGCACAAAGAAGCCATTCAATAATTCATGCAGAATAAATGAATGAATGTCATAGATCTCCCCCAGGAGGGAAATGTCTTAAGCTGATTCCTCATTTCTTCTCTGGTCTGGGCCTTCAATAATGACTAGGTGAGCAGGAATGATGGGTCCATCAGAGGAGCTGGCTGAGCCCCACTGCCCTCACCACCCCCAACCTCCTAGACTGGTGCTAGGGATGCAGAGAGAGCCTTACCCGTCAGGTCCCCAAGCATCTCGGCCAGCAGCCAGCGATCGATGTGCTGATAAGTGATGCCCACAACGTGGCAGATAACTGTGGGCATCAGGGACAAAGATGGTAAAGAACCACTCTCCAGGACTCTGCTACTCTCTACCCACCTTCCCCACAGGGGAGCCCCCAGGTCCAGAGAGGGACTTACATTTCCGGACAGAATCTTCAAAACCAGTTATACCTTCCAAGAGGTCCATGTTTTCATCCAGGGCTTGCTGGGAGAAGAATGTCAATGTTGACATGTTAATATTAACATCGAGAATGCTACTATCAATATTATTAGAAGCCAAACTTGAACATTCACTCCACATGCCAGCCATTCTTCTGTGTGCAACCCTATGATATATGACGTTACTGTTTTTAGACCCACTTTAGAGATGAAGAAACAAAGGCTCAGGAACAGCTAAGTGATTTGCCCCTAGTCAGAGCTGGGCTTTGAATCTGGAAGGCAGGCCCCCACCACCGCCCGAGGTCCAAGAGAGGGGACAGGTACCGATTACCTAACTCTGGTCAGTCACCTCCCCTTGCTCCTGTCATACTCAGAGAAAAGGCCTGTCATGGCCCAGGAGGCCCCAGAGGATCTGTCCCTCACCCCTGTGCCCTCGCCTCCTCCCACTCACCCCCTCACTCCAGCCACATGGGCCTCCTCAAGGCTCCTCAGTTGAGCCAGGCATCCGCCCATCTCAGGGCCTTTGCGCTGTTCTTGTCTGGAACTCTCCTCCCCCACGGCTAGCACCCTCACCTCCTTCAGGTTTCTGCTAAAATGTCATCTTCTCAGCAAGTGCTCCCTCTCAAATTAGTGAGGGAGATGAGGAAGCCACAAGGACAAGCAGCAGCAGCCACTGAGGTGGGAGAAAGCCAAGAGTGTAGTCCCGGAAGCCAGGTGACAGAAGCGTGTGAGGGAGCTGTGGGTGACCACCTGTCAGAGGGGCTCATAGGCCAGGTAAGATGGGGCCTGAGAATTGCCTAGTGGATGTACCAATGGGGAAGTCACTGCTGATCTCAACAAGAGCAGTTTCATGGAATGCTTGTGTTAGGGATTAGGGGAAAGAAGGTGAGTCACAAAAGTCCAAGTGGAGTAGGTTCAAGTGAGCAGGAGAGAACCGAGCACAAGCAGCTTGTCCTGAGCATGGTGACCCACAGTCCCAACTTGTGTGAGAATGAGGGGTTTCCTGGGACAGTGGGTTCCCTGGCCAGGGGCCTGGCTGTAAAGGGGAGCAGAGAAAAGGGGCAGGAGGAGAGCTGGTGGAGAATGTGGAGGTCTGGGGAGAGCACATCGAATGTGTACCAGAGATGGGGCACTGGAGCGGGGAGGAGGGAAAATGCGTCCACTGAAACAGAACTGCGCTCAGTCAGCTGCGATGGGTGTCGAGGCTGGACTGGGGATGTGTGGGAGTTCTGCTTTGGCTGCTTCTATTTTCCCGCAAAACAAGAAGTCACATCATAAGGTGAGGTGAGAAGGAAGGGGGCAGGGGAGGTGTGAAGAGCTGTCCAAGAGAGCGGCGAGGAAAGAAGTTGAGGAGGGAAGCAAGAGCCTAGGCCAGGAGGGGCCGAGGACCACAGTTGTGAAGGGCTCCAGATGGCCTTTTCTCCAGCTTCACTGATGGTCTCATACATAGATGTGTGTGGGTAGGGGCAGGGGTGGGAGCGGGGAAGACACACACAACTTATGCTAAAGGAGGAAGCAGAACAGAGGGCTGGGAGCTGCTGGTCAGCCCAAGGTCGGGTTGGAGACCTCATGAGGGTGAACTGGGAAGCTAGGAGGAAGTGGTCAGAGGGTGGAAATGTTTGACATTCACAGCCAGAGGAGAAGGCAGTTATTGCTGAAGACAAGCCGAAGGCAGTGGTAGAGGACTAGGCTCCAATTAGAGCAGGAAAAGGAGAGTGTTCAGGTGATAGAGAACTTTTGCTGTAAGGGTGCATGTGTCAACCTGAGCCTTGTGGGCAGAGGACAACCTAGGAGTTCTGGCTCTGTGTGAGGATGATGATTCCATGAGATGACACTCGCTAAGTGCTAAGCACGGGGCCCATTGCCATTGCTGGGAAAGACCTGGGTAAACTGGGACAGCCAGCCCCTGGCCAGGCAGCCAATCAACGTGCTTGGTCCTTCCTTTTAGCAGTCTCCATGTGGCACAGTCACACACCCTGCTCTGAACCCAAGGGAAATTACCCAGAAGGCCTGGAAGTGGCAGGTCTCCAGCAGGTCTCCGAGGTACAAAATCTGTCGGATCGGTCGTTCTTCTTGCTGGAGGAGGAAGTGCTAAGGGCAGGTACCCGGGAAGGCAAAGTCCTAGAACAGCCATCCCCACCCACCTCCTCTGTTCACTGCAGCAAGGGTTGTAATGGGAAAAGGTGACAGACAACCTAATAATCCAGGGATGGGGACAAATACATCAACAATGGCCCAACCACAGAGATTGAGTCAATTTATATAGAAGTGATATGGAGAATGTGACAAGACACTGATAGGAGAAAAGCAAGACGCAGAACAATGTGCATAACGGCCCACCATTTCGGTGGGGGACATTAACACACATAGCTATAGCTATGCATCTACACGGTATCTGTTAAAGGTCCCCAGGAGCTATAAGCAGTTGTTGCCTCCTGGGAAGGGAGTGGGTGGGGACTCCCTGGGACAGGAAAGGGAGGAGGCCGTGGTTTTTTTCACTGCATACTTCTTTGTACTTTGAATATATCACATGCTTACTGTTTTTAAAAGCCACCAGAACAGACCCCTGGGAAAGAGGGACAATTTCTCAGAAGGCAGGCACTCCCATGGACACACTTGGCAGAGCAGGCTCACTGAGTAAGCTGCCACTTCTCAGCTTGGCTACTAATGCGCACGGGTGTGTGACACCCTTGCGACTGCGAGCTCTGTAAGCACAGGGCCCAGCATGGATGGGGGACTCGGCCAGGTTTCTCAAGTGATTAAAGGAAAGCTGGAGGCTCACCTGGCCAAGTGTTAGACCAGCCACAAAAGCAGGTGGGGGGAATCTAGTTCATTGATTTTCTCTCAATATTTCCTCTTTCAGGGCCACCATTGTGCCAGACAGGCACTGTGATCGGCACGAAGGATACACATTACAAGGTTTAGCTGACAATCCAGCTCTCCATGGTTCCTGCCTGGTGCCTAGCCCACAGCCCCTCCTGCCTCTTGCCTGGTGGCCTTTACTCCGTTAGGAACCCTTATGGGGCTCTTTGTAAAACATAAGTCTACTTCCATCACTCTGCAGCTTTAAAGCCTTCTATGGCTCCCCAGTGCCCTTGCTGAGTCTGACCAAATTCCACTTTGAAACCTGTGGCGCAGCTATGTCGAACTTCTACAGCCTCTAAAAGACAGCATTAGCACTGAGTGCTTCTTTTCCTCCATGCTTCCCCACATTCTGTTCCTTCTGCCTGGATCACCTTTCCCTATCGCTTCACTTAATTCCTCATCTTTCAGATGGCTGCTTCTCTGGGAAGCCTTCCCTAACATCCAGGCGGGGTCAGGAGTCTCCCCTGGTTCCTCCTAACTTCAAGCTGTGGCTGACAGGGGACCTGTCTCCCCCACTAGACTGTGAACTCCATGAGAGCATGAGACAGGCCTGTTTCATCTCCCATAGGGCCTCAGCCCCATCCAGCACTGGGCCAAGCCCAGAGACAGTAAGTACTCAGTGTTGGTGGCTGAACTCTCAGACCACTTCCCCATGAATTGACCTCTCTTGCCCCTGTCCCTCCCACACACACCCAGGCCCAGGAACTGGAAGGATACATGTGCCTGGTCAATCATGCACTTGCACAGCGTGAAGTCAGTGTGTGGCAGATTGGTGAGGGCCTTTAGCAGGATCTGGGCCGTGACTGTGGTCTGAAAGAAGGCTGGGTTGAACTGGTACCTGAGAAGGGAAACAAGAGACATAGCAACAGTGGCATTTCCAGGTCCCAGAGCCTCACCAGGTTCCAGGAAGGCTATGTGTACTGCTTTGGCCCAGAGTCTGGGAGCTGGACATGCTTGGGCTCCAATTTCAAACACAGCACTCTCTGAGTGTGTGACCTTAACCTCCCTGACTCTACTTTCCTGCTCTGTTGACAGGGACAGTTAGTCCTCATAACTCTGCAGTGAGGAGGACACTATTAAGTGATTCACAAGTAAATGAGTACATAAGTAGCAGTCTGGAGTATGGTTAAGGCTCTGGAGCCAGACTGCTTGGGTTTAAACTTCCCTGCTGAGTGACCCTGAACTACTTGTTTTAAATTCTCTATACATCAGTTTCCTCCCTTGTAAAAGGGACAATACAACCACATCTACCTCACAAGGGCAATACAGCATCTAAGTGAGTTAATATATACAAAGTTTCTAGCACAGCAGCTACCACATGTGGAGCATTCACTCACTAAGCAGCGGTTATCACCTGTAACAACCTAAACAGCCCCAAAAGTACAAGGGTTGTTATCTCCATTTACGGAGGTCAAAACTGATTTACAATCTGTAAAAATCACACAGCTGGTTGCATGTGAATAAAGCACTGAGGAGGAAGAAGCCACACATCTGTCCACAGAACAGATAATTAGGACAGTCACACAGTGGAACTCTCGAAGCAATGACAACAAGCACACAGCGGCCACATGGAAAATGGGTGGATCTCACAAACAAAGAGCTGAGTGAAAGAAGCCAGATCCAGAAGAGCTGATGCTGTAGGACTATATTTGTATCAAGTTTAAAGCGGGCAAACCTGAGCTAGTAACTTCACACAAAGCCAGGCCATGAGAACATAAGCGTAGTTCCCACAGTGAGCAGTGGGGGGGGGGGGGGGGGTGGCTGGCACAAAACATATGGAACAAAGGGCCTGGGGTACTACCAACACTCACTTTTGCAATATGAATGGTGATCACATGGGTATTCATTTATAATTACTTGTTAAACTATATACAATCCCTCAGTATCCACAGAGATTGGTTTGAGGAGAACCTGTACATACCAAAATCCACAGACACTCAAATCCCTTACACAAAATGGTGTAGCATTTACATATAACCTTTGCACATCTTCCTACACACTTTAAACAAAACTTGTCCAATTTGCTGCCCACGGGCCACATGTAGCCCAAGATGGCTTTGAATGCGGCCCAACACAAATTCTTAAACTTTCTCATCTTAAAACATCATGAGGGAGTTCCCTGGTGGTGTAGTGGCTTAAGGCTTTGGCGCTGGCGCTGTCAGTGCTGCAGCCTGGGTTCGATTCCCAGTCAGGGAGCTACCCACATACCAAAAAGCAAAAAAAAAAAAAAAAAAAAAAAAGAGATTTTTTTTTTTTTAGCTCATCAGCTATCATTAGTATTAGTGTTATTTTATTTGTGGCCCAAGACAATTCTTCTTCTTCCAATGTGGCTCAGGGAAGCCAAAAGATTGGACACCCCTGCTTTACTAAGTAATCTCTTGCTTACTTACAATCTGGAATATAACGTAAATGTATGTAAGTAGTTATACTGTATTGTTTAGGAAACGACAAGAATAAAAGCCTGTACGTGTTCAATACACATGCAACTATTGTAGGCCAAACTATATAATACACATTAGCAACAACATCACATTTTGAGGGGAATACTTTTGATCTTCAGTTAGTTGAATCCGCAGATGTGGAACCTGAAGATAAGGAGAGCCGACTCTATGTGTTTTACACACTAGCCTGTATGTGTATTTTGTAATTCTAATTTCTTTGGCTTCTTAGTGCTGCACACCAGAAGCCACATCCTGCAAGCTACCCCCAACTCCCAGCCCACCCAGTGTTGGGAGTGGTATCCTGTTGGCCCCAGCATGGGAATGGGGGTGGGAGGCAAACACTCACAGCTTCAGCACAGCCAGGTTGGCTTCTAGATCATAGGCATTCTCCTTGGCCTGTGTTTCCACATAGCGTTCCAGGGTGGCCAGATTCTCAGGATTGTACCTAAAAGATGAGAGGAGTCAGGAGATGAGGCCAGTCACTTTGTTGAGGGGAAGGGCACAGTAACCTGCTTCCCCACTCCCTCTTCCTTTTAAATTTGGCACCAGCTTACTAAGTGTTGAATCAGCTCTACAAACTTCAATAAAACTTACCCACATCCCAGACCTGAGCTTAAGCTCTAACTCCACCAAAGCCCTGGATCTGATGCCTAGGATATCTCTTCAAGCTCTCAGTCATGGCAGCCTGTATACCTGGCCTGCTAGACACCTTTGCGACCCACCCCTTCCTCCTCTCCCCAGGCCTCCACCATCATCTAGTCCCCATCCTTTCCTCCCAAGCTTCCCCCATCACAGCCCTTACCGCTCCCAGCTATCACTGTCTATTGTCAGTTTTGTCTGGACTCTGAACTGAGAACTCCACCAAAGCAGGGCAGGCAGATGTCTTGGTCACCTCTGGTCCCCAGCATTGCCCAGGACTGACAGCAGATTTTAGTGAACATATGTTGAATGAATGACATGAGGAGAAAAGAGGGGAGAAGAGGCATGGGCAAGCACAGTGAAAGGCTGAGGAGCAGACAGGAAACTGAGGAGCTGAGTGAGGACTTACAGCAATTAAAGAGGGGGGCTGAGTGGCAGGCAAGGATCCCTCTTGCCTCTAAGCCTTTGCAATCCTGTTTCCTTAAACATCTCCTCTAGGTGACAGGGAAACCCCACCCCAGAGCAAGCCCAGCATTTGACCACCCCTTGCTGTCTCCAGAAATCCTTTCCTCCACCCCGCTTGGCCAGATGAGCTCCCTCCGACCGGGCTCAGACCTGTCGATACCCTTGAGCAACTTGCCCACGTTCGCTCTCATCTGCTCAAACATCGCCATGACGGCTGTCGCTTCCCACACTCGGGATGGAGCCGAAATCCCAGATAGTGAGGAGTCCTCGAGGACCGGAAAAAGAACGGGTAGCGGAAACGGAAACTACGTCATTGTTTTCTCTCCAGCACGGGGCGGGGGGCGGTGAAGGGGAGGGCTCTTGCGGCGGCTGCCGCGCTTTCCGGCTGCCACGTGACTTCTTCCCAGCAGGCGCAGTTAGCGCGTGCGCACACAGCCCACCCGCGCTGGACCGACAGCGTGACGCTTAGGCTAGCCTTGTGCGCCGGCGCCTTTTCGAGGGGCGGAGGAGGGGCTTAGCTTTTCCCCGACCTAGGGCCCTGCTACCTTAGACTTCCGTTCGCACTGTTCGGGAAGGAGGTGGATTTCTAACGGCGTACACTCACGTCGCGTTGGCGCGACCGTGAACTTACAAAACTGTTGGAATGCAAGTAGTAGCCCTCCCTTTGGGCCACGGCCAAGTCCCGAGGGAGGGACTTGGTTGTGACCCTTTCTCCCAGGCCTGAACACTTGAAGCAGGATTCTCAGATTGGCAGTGTCAAGTCCTGAAAGTGGTCCTGTGCTCTACCCTAATTCCTGGGGTAGGGGTCCCCAAAGCTGTTGAACTCTGCCCAGCATGGACGGAAGTGAGGGGCTCCTGGACCCCGCAGGAATGCGTCCAGTCCGCATAGACTCCAGTTTTGTGGGTGAAGGCGAGCGCCCCATGTGTGCCATCATAAGTTATGTGTGTACAGATTCTTCACACAGCAGGCGTGAATGCATAGGCACGTGTCATGTCTGGGTACATCCACATGTGTGTATATAGGTATGCAGGCGTGTGTTCATTGACTGGTCTGTGCACTGCACGGGATATCACTAAGTGCATGTATGGGCTCCAGGTGAACAGTCACGTACATCGCATGGTCATCCCTGTGCGGACATGCCATTTCTAGGTTGTGGCCAAATCCTCAAGCACTCAGCAGAGAGGTTCAACTGTGGTTTTTAGCCACCGCCCAGAACGGGGGTGGGGGGTGCTGAGGCACCCACTAGGTCACACTTCAGATAGTTTGCATCTGGTTTACATTGAGCCCAGGGCCCTGAAAGTGGAGGGGGTGTCCCCTGGGTCCCAAGGCAAGCTGCCCGTCAAAGGCTCTCAGGGCCCAGGGGACAGTGGGTGGAGCCGGCTGCACAGCCTGGCTGGGGCAGGAAGCGAGAGTGGGGAAGGGGGAGGCCACAGCCGGTGGAGGCAAGGCAAGGCGGGTGCAGAGTTTGTGGAGAGGGAGGGAGGTGCCAGCGCTTGAGCCCTGAGGCCCTGCTGGCCCCTGGGCGCAGGCCCAGCTCCAGCCCCCAGGAATGGACCTCGTGGACCCGGACATCTTTAATGGAGACCCCCGGGACCACTACGACCTGTTGCAGCGGCTGGGTGGGGGCACCTATGGGGAAGTCTTCAAGGTAAGGACCCCCTTCCTTCTCCATCATCCTCCAACTAGTGACCTTGGGATGAGGTATTAGAAGGGAAGGGGATGAGAGAGGGTCTTAGTCCTTGGCATTGGCTCAGGGATGCTGAGGAGGAATTCAGGGGAATGGTGCCTGCCTGACTGCCAACTTCCCCTTTACAAGGCTCGAGACAAGGTGAAAGGGGACCTGGTGGCATTGAAGATGGTGAAGATGGAGCCTGGTGAGGAGAGGACCCAGGAGCTCCTTTCCCATCCCCACCCCCAGCTCCTGGGACATTGGGATTGCCCGCATACTCCCTCCCTGCAGTGGCCTTTTCTCTCCTGCCCCTCCTCACAGACGACGACGTTTCCACACTTCAGAAGGAAATCCTCATCTTGAAAACTTGCCGGCACGCCAACATCGTGGCTTACCATGGGAGTTATCTCTGGTGATGAGCCTCAGACTTGCCCTGGGACCCAGCCCAGCTGTACCCCAGCAGTCCCATTCCTGACTAGGGTACCCCCTAGCCCGACCACCAATCCTGGGCCCCCATTTTAACTGGGCACCCCTAACTTGATCCCCAGTTCAAAGTCCCACTTTTCTGACCAGAACACCCCCTAAACTCACTCCCAATTCAGAAGTCCCATTCGTAACTATAAGTCCCCCAACTTGATCTCTTCATAGCAACCAAATCTGAAACTAAGTCTCCTAAAACTAATCTTCCATCATCCTGCCCTTCAGAGCCACCATTTTCCATCTTTGCTCTTTCAATATGAACCTGTAAATTCCCTGACCTCCCATTTAATATCCCAGATGCCCCTGTAATGACCTCTGTCCCCTACAGTTGGTACCTTGTACCTCTGTGTCCCCTCCAAACCTCGCAACCTGTGAGATCTTGGCCCTGTTTCCTAGGTTAGCATGGGACAGTAGAGGATGCCTTGGGTTAGGAGCCCAGTTGATCCTGAAAATACATTTATTTTCCTCTTTAAGCCTCAACTTTCCCATCTGTAAAATGGAAGTGGGATGATCTCACTCTGGTTGGCAAGGGGAGATAGAGAGGTGACAGGTGTTAAAGTTCAGAACAAGACAGTGAGCCAGGGGCTGTCCTATAAATAATAATTTACTACTACTAGTACTACTACTACTACTGCTATTATTACTACTATTCTTCAACTGTTGTAGGCTGCAGAAGCTCTGGATCTGCATGGAGTTCTGTGGGGCTGGTTCTCTACAGGACATCTATCAAGGTGAGAGGAAGGGCAAGGGCATCCAGGCAGCCTCTGCCCCACCTCCAGTCCACCTCTCCTCTCTCTGTGTTTTTGTCTCCTGAGACTATTTTTCTGGTTCGTATTTCACACAGTAAGCCCCTCCTCTGGGCTGGAATCTAGCCTGGATGATGCTGGGGGTACTGTGGTGACCATGTAGGCACCAGGCCCTCCCCTCCAGGACCTGAGAGTCCAGCCCAATCTTTCTGCACCCAATGATCCCCTCTCCCCACCCCCATCTTCCTCTGTGTCTGCCTTTTCTCACTGTCTATTTCTGTGTTTGAATATCTCTGCATTTGTGGCTTATATGGTGCCCACATTTTCACTGAAGGACTGAATAAATTTCGGATTCTCTCTCTTGGCCTGCTTTTCATGCTCTCGGAGAATTTGAGGATGGGGATTGAGTGGGCCTCCGATCACCTCTCAGTTTCTTATGTCCTCCTCTGTTTAACCATCTCCCTGTCTCCCTCCAGCCCAACACTTCAAATGTCAGAAAAGGAAGGGCTTTATTGAGAAGTCCTCAGGGGGGAAACTGAGGCCCACAGAGCGGAAGTGACTCACACAGCCAGACTATCCGACCTGGTCTCTCCCCACCTCTATCTCTTATTGTTGTCATTCCCTCTCCACCCCATGTCTCTCCTCTTTCCAGTTTTTGGTCTCTGACCGTCTCTTTCTTTCTCTGTCTCAATTTGGATCTGGTCCTGTTTGCCTGCCTGTCTGTCTGCCTTTCCTAATTTTGCAGAATCCCTTCACCCCCAGGTTAGGGCCCTCCCATGGCTTCCATTCCCCTCTAAAGAAAAGCCCTCACCATAGCCCACGCATCTGACCACCACTGCACCCCACGCTGAAGGGCCTCATCTCCTGCTTACCCCCTCTCCACCCCCACTTTCCTGCTCTCCTTCCATCTCCTGGCCTCTGCACTGGATGCTGCCCCCACTCCAAGCGGGACTGCTCACATCTTCATGCTGTCGCCTCCTCCGTACACAGAGTAGCCTTCGCTGACCAGCCTGTGTAAAATGTCATCGCCTTCCCACACAGGTTTCCTGTCATCCTTTCTTACTTTGTTTTTCTTACTATGAGCATCTCACGTACTGTGTACTTTACTTATTTCTTCTGGTTTACTGTTCGTCTCCCTCACTGAAATAGTCTCTCCACGGGGCCTGTTGAGGCCAGGGGTCTGTCGCTCCTGCCCACAGCTGTACCCCCAGTGCCTACCACAGTACCTGGCACACAGGAGACAAACCGTCAATATCCATTGAGTGAATCTCTGTCTCCCTCTGGCCTCTGGTTTCCTGTTGACTCTTTCTGTCGCTGGCCACCCATCTCCTCACCTGCCTGTCCCATGCCATGTAGTATCCTCTCAGCCAGTGTGGGTGGGGATCCTGGCCTCCCGTGGCCAGATTTCCCAATGCTGTCCTGGGGTGACCTTTTGCAGTGACAGGCCCCTTGTCAGAGCTCCAGATTAGCTATGTCTGCCGGGAAGTGCTCCAGGTGAGAGGAGGCCTGGTGGGCCTGGGTGGGGGCAGGGTCCTGCTGCAGCCCCCAGGCTCTTACAGCCCCCCGTGTCCACCTTCCTCCCCAGGGGCTGGCCTATCTGCACTCACAGAAGAAGATACACCGGGACATCAAGGTGGCCTTGGTGGCTAGGGGGACCAGGATGGGGGGGTGGTATTTGGAGGGCTTAGGGTGGTATTGAGCTATGGGGTGGAGATTCAAGGGGTGGAAGCCGTGTTGGACCAGAATGGTGGTCTCTTGTCAGCCTCTAATCCCCTCTCATCCCCAGGGAGCCAACATCCTCATCAATGACTCTGGGGAGGTCAGATTGGGTGAGTACGGCTTGGGGGCCTGGGCAGGGGGACTGGCTGGGGGCCTGAGGGGACCGGGGACCCCAGGTCACTATGTCACTCTCTCTGCCTCCAGCTGACTTTGGTATCTCAGCCCAGATCGGGGCAACGCTGGCTCGACGCCTCTCTTTCATTGGGACACCCTACTGGTGAGGGGTGCCCAGCGGGCAGCTAGGGGTGGAGTGGGGAGCAGTGGCTTTTCCTACCCCAGATCTTTGGAAATCTCCTTCTGGATCCTTCTCCTTGCCTCTGCCTTGCTCTGCTGAACATTCTATCTTCACTTCAGCTCTCTCTTGAGTTTTCCGTTTCCTTAGTTCTCTCCGGGTCCACTTTCCACCTGTTTCTCTCAGTGTTGGTGTTGATTTTTATCCTGCTCTCTCTGTTTCTGTCTTTTTTCTCTGTCTCATTGTGTGGCTCTCTGTCTCTCTGTTTTTCTCTCTCACTCCCTGTTTCTTGTCTTTATTCCCATCTCTTTCTGTCCATCTTTCTTTCTTCATCTGGCTCTCTCTGTACCTCATCTCTCTTCCTCCCACCCCATTCCCCTCTCTCTGTGTGTCTCTCTCCTCCCTGCAATCCCCACACCAAAGAGTTTCCCTTCCCCCTCCTTGTGTCACCCCTGGCTCTCTGAGGGTCTGTGCCCCCAGGATGGCGCCAGAAGTGGCAGCTGTGGCCCTGAAGGGGGGATACAACGAGCTGTGTGACATCTGGTCTGTGGGTATCACAGCCATCGAACTAGCTGAGCTCCAGCCACCACTCTTTGATGTGCACCCTCTCAGGTAAGCGGGTGCGGCAGGTCCCCCTGGTCCCAGAGGCCCTGCCCAGCTCTGACACTGACCACACCTTCAGCCTGCCTCCGCATATCAATAGCCTCCTATGGGAGAACCCCCTTCCTCCAAGCCCAGTCTTAGACCCCCCAAGGATTTCCTTAACCCAGAAAGCCTTTGCTTTAGCCCTCCACACCAGGAACCCCCAACTCAGGGATCCTCATCTTGTACCTCCCTTTGTGACTCCTGAAGCTCTCTAATGTGATAAGCCATGTCCCCTAGAAGCGGCAGCCAGTGGATCCTAAAACCTAAGTCTCATTCTCATTCTGCCACTCACTTGCTCTCTGCTGACCTCAGTGCTTTTTGGGGCCCCTCAAGCTCCCATTGGGAGTCCGAACCCCATGTTCTCTCCTTACTCTTCTAGAGTTCTCTTCCTCATGACCAAGAGTGGCTACCAGCCCCCCAGGCTAAAGGAGAAAGGCAAATGGTAGGAGAAGGTGATGCGAGGGAGGGCAGAGCCAGGGTTGATGGTCTGAAAGTCCCTGTCCTCTCACTCCAGAACTTGGCTTTTTCCTCCCAAGGTCAGCTGCCTTCCACAATTTTGTCAAAGTCACCCTCACCAAGAGCCCCAAGAAACGACCTGGTGCCACCAAGATGCTCAGTGTAAACCTCCCCTCCCCAAAGCCCTTCCGACTCTCACTCCAGAATTCCCCAGGGCCACAAGGCACCCTAGAACATTGATGGTTTAGTTCCATAGAACCCTGTGACCCTTTAAAAGTCTCTATCCCCTGAGAATTTCCCAGCACCCCCCACTAAGACCCTCCAACTTGTATCCCAGACCCTTCTCCAAGATACCATGAGTTGTTAAACTCACAAATTATCAAGGGCCTCAGACCCATTGCTGGTGTACTCTGGAATTCCAGGGAAGCCCAGTCCTCTCCCTGAAATCCTCCAAGCCCCACCCCACCAGGATCCCTAAATTCTTTGAATCCCTTTAAACTCCTCAGAATTCCCCAGTCACAGTTCCCCCGAGTTTCCTGCCTTCTCCCTGTTTCCCCCCTCTCAAGCCCCAGTCCCATCCCTCCCTCCACACCAGCCTGTTGTCACCTGACACCCTCCTCTCCTCCCCCAGCATCAACTGCTGGCCCAGCCCGGGCTAAATAGAGGCCTGATCCTAGATCTTCTCGACAAAATGAGGAACCCAGGGAAGGGAGCCCCTGTTGGCGAGATTGAAGATGAGGAGCCTGAGGTGAGGGGCCCTGGCTGACCAAAGCTCTGGACCCTCCCAGCCTGCTCAGGCTGTGCCTCTGCCTGGAGTGCCTGCCTGCTCTCTCTTGGAAGGAAAAAGGGAGGGAGGGTGGTGGGGCATGGCACAGGGCTGGGGGCACACGGGTTGGTTACTGGAGAGCCAAGGGCTCCACAGGGTGGTGAGGCTGCTGGAGGCCATGGCCTGAGGCAGCTGTCGCTCCACCCAGCCACCCCCTGCCATCCCTCGGCGGATCCGATCCACCCACCGATCCAGCTCCCTGGGGATTCCAGATGTGGACTGCTGTCGTGAGTAGAGTTCTCAAGCTTGGGGACACCTGACTCTGTAAAAGAACCAAGAGACCCCTTTCATCCCCGCATCACTCATCACTTCCAAACAGACCCTCAGAGACCCCCATCACCATCTGACCCACAAGGGACCCCAGAGAACCTTGTCACCACCTGACCTACAAGGTGACTATAGAGACCCCACCTCTCTGACCTGCAAACAGACGCCGTGAGACTTTCCATCTCCGCCCTGACCCCAAAGAGACCTTAGAAATGTGGCGGACCCCTGGGACCCCAATGAAACCTGAAAACAAACACTCATTACTTTGAGATGCCATCTCCCTGATCCCAAACCCTAACCCCCCAAATGAGACCCCTATAAACCAAAGTCGCTCCCTTAGGGTCAGCTCCAACCCTAAGAGCCCAACTCCAAAGCGCCCAATTTTACTTTCTATTTCCAAATCCATCTTCCAGGGCGGCACATGGAATTCCGAAGGCTCCGAGGAATGGAGCCCAGACCCTCAGTGGACACTGTGAGATGCTACCCCACCCCCTGCTCGCCCCAGATGCCCTCCCCTTCCCCTAGGCCACGGCTGACCCTTTACTGTCCCACAGGCTCACTTACAGCTCCCTGGAGATATCCGAAGCAGCAGTCCTAGGTCAGGGACCCTCAGGCTGGGGGGATGGGGGACTGGGATATGTGTGGGAACGGCCTGAGGCTCATGCCCGTACCTCCTCAGGAGGCACCAGTCGGAGTCCGACGATGACTATGACGACGTGGACATGTAAGAGAGGCCGGGCCCCCAGCTCTTCAGGTCCTCACCCAGCCCTGCCTTCCTACTACCCTCCCCTTGCTTCCACCTCCACCCCAACCTCAGCCCCTACTTTCCTCCCATGACTCATCCCATGACCCCAGAACAGCTTTCTCCTTCCTCCCAACCTCAGCCCCTCACCTTGCTTCATCTCAGACCCCTAACCACCAACCCCACCCCTATTCCAGCGCCCACCTTCCTCCCACCTTCTCATATGACCTTTGACCTGACTCCCAACTTAAGCCCTCACCTGCCCTCAACCCCAGTTCCTTCCACAATGCCTTCTGCTCCAGCCTGAGCTCCTTCCCCATCTATCTGGCTCAGCCCTGGACCCTCCTCCCAGCCCCCAGCTCTTCCCAGATATTGCTTCAACGCTCAGACTCACACAGGCCTTCATTGTTCCTCATCTCCTCACTCAACCTCGGACTGAACCTCGGCCCCTGGGAATTGCCCCCAAGCCAGAACTTTGGCTCTAGCCCCCACCCTTAACCCCAGCCTCCAGCCTCCAGGCCCAGTGTCAGCCTCAGGGCCCACGCTGGGTCTGTGCTGGGCTCGTGTGTAGGGCCAGGCAGCCCGGGAGAACCTGACTCCCAGGAGTTCATGTGATCTGTGTTACTAGGTGGCCTTGTCAGCACTCTAGCTTCAAGAGTTGCCCTTACTGTTGTCATCGTGATTATTAGTCCCTTAGTTCTCAGCTCCAGTCCCCACCAAGTCATCACCCCTGACCCGTCTGAGATCTGGCGCCAGCCCTGAACTACCCCACCCTTGTTCCTCACACCTCCACCTGCTTAACTGGTCTTTGTGTTTCAGCCCCACCCCCTCAGAGGACACACCTCCTCCACTGCCCCCCAAGGTAATGTCCTGGGCCAGAGCTGGGGGGCTGGGGTGTCAGGATATTGGATGCTGGGATACTGGGTGCTCTAGGGCTGAAGTCTGGGAGACGGGATTAGAGCACATTGGGGTGCAGAAGCAGCTACCCTGAACCTAGAAGTGCAAGTCAAAATATTTAGCCTGATGGACACTGGTCAGTAGCTGCTGCACTCGCCGTTAACCCTTTAGTTGCTGGAGTATGTTGACGTCAGGGCGTGGTTAGAGGGGAAAGCAGGAGTGGTGCCCAGATGTTGTGGGGAGGGTCAGGGTCATGACCAAATGTCAGTCCTGGCAGAGGGAGGGCTGGGATGGAAGGGTGCCCTCTCTCTGAGATCATCTGATGTATTTCCCACCCCCCTTCTCCCCTTCTCTGTCTCCAAAGCCCAAATTCCGTTCTCCATCAGATGAGGGTCCTGGGGGGATGGGGGAGGAGGGGCAGCTCAGCCCCGGGGTGCTGGTCCGGTGTGCCAGTGGGCCTCCCCCACGCACCCCCCATCTTGGACCTCCCCCAGCCCCCCGAAGCTCCCACCTAACTGCCCATTCAGGTAACGGGGCAGGCTGGAGTGGGAGGTGGGCAGAGGTGGGGCTTGGGCAGGATGGAGGGGCCTTGGGGGCTGATTTTTCCCCACCTTGTCTCAGAACCCTCACTCTGGAACCCACCTCCCCGAGAACCTGACCAGCCCCCACGGTTGCCCCCCAAGAAAGAAAAGATGAAAAGAAAGGTGAAGCCAGCTATGCTGGGGACTCATGCCTCTGGTGGGGGTAGAGATGCTGGGTGGGGGTGGGAAGACTAATAATGACAATAGGTGACATTCGTGGAGCCGTTCTTCTGTGCCAGGCACTGATCTCATGTCTTTATGTGGCACAAACCTTCACAGATAGAGGTAGATGTCAGAGATAAATATTATCCCCCATTTCACAGAGGGGGAACCTGAGGCAGAGAAGGGTCTGTAGCTGCCAAGGTCATAAACCTTTGAGGAGTCAGGCAGAATTTGAACCGTGGCATTCTTGCTTTAAAGTCTTAACCACTGTACCTTCCTGTCCCCTCCTCCCATTGCTGCTCTCCTGCTCTGCTCCCCACGGCCTGCCCAGGGATGTGCCCTTCTTGTAAAGTTGTTCAACGGCTGCCCCCTCCGGATCCACAGCACAGCTGCCTGGACACACCCGTCCACCAAGGGTGGGCATCCAGGAAGTCACGGAGTGTGAGGGGATGGGGGGGAACCCTGATGGAAAGCTCAGAGGCAGGGAGGGACCAGGGAGGGTCCTCATAGGGTGGGGAGTGGCAGAGCTGAGGCAGGGCACAGCTTGGAGTTAGAGCTGGGGTTTAGGGGTCAAAGATGGATAGAGTGAAGATGCGTTTGAGAGTGAAAACCAGGCAAATTAGAGTATCAGATATAGCAAAAAAGTCAGAGTTTTGGGTACCAGATGGGGGACAGTTGGACCCCATGAACCTCAGTTGGACATTAATGATAGACTGTAATCAGCATTTGGAGGTCAGGCATTAGAGGGATTAAAATGTAGTAGAAAGGGATGGAGTTTGGGGATCAAAGATGTGAACACAAGATCAGTGAGGGGTAAATGTGAAACAGAACAGAGTTTGGGGAGGGTCACAGTGGACAGAAAAAGCCGTATTTGGCAGGGGGTCTGAGTTTGAGGGTCGATGTGAGACAGGATTAGCCTTCAGGGAGCAGAACTGGGGAGGGGAAAGAGGGACAGAACTTAGAGGGCTATTTGGGGTGGCATGCCTAATGTTTGGGTCAGCATTGAGGGGACAGAAGGTCCGGATTTGTGGGTCAGAGAAGAACCGCCATAACATGGGAAGTCACAGGTAGGCGAGCACGAGACCCGCTAGAGGGACTGGGTCAAGGTTTCAGTTCAGATTTGGAGAAACAAAGGCTGAGGTAGGAGTGTGAGTTAGAGAACTGAGGATCAGGGCTGTGGGACAGACTGCCAGTGTTGGAGGGCAGACAGGTGGGGGTCTAGGAGGTCCCTCAAAATGAAGCAGGTCCTAGCATTCTTGTGTCTGCCCCATCCCCCAGACCAGCACCTGATTCTGGGGGCAGAGGAAGGCATTTTCATCTTGAACCGGAATGATCAAGATGCCACACTAGAGATGGTGAGGGACAGCACCCAGGGTGGACTGAGGGGCGGGGCTGGGGCGGGACTTGCTGGGGTCTTACAGGAGCCGTCTCCCCTGTTTTCTGCAGCTCTTTCCCAGCCGAACTACCTGGGTGTATTCTATCAACAATGTCCTCATGTCTCTCTCAGGTCTGGCTGTGGGGAGGGGGGTGAGGGTGGGGGTCAGAACTTAAGGGGTCAAGGGGCAGGGGGTTACGAGTTAGATGGGCATAGCTGAACAAAACTTACGCTCTCCCTTCACAGAGCCTGTGGTTCAAACCCCAGTCACTCTCACTGTAGAACTTGGGGCAAGAGACTTCTGCTCCCCGAGGCTCGGTTTTTTCCATCTATAAAATGGGGCTCACAATCATCCCTACCTCTCAAGTCAGTTTTGAGGGAATTTTTACAAGTTAATATTTATATTTCTTTGATGTTCAGATGATAATTAGAACTCACCCCACACTTATTAAAATAGAGTGAGTAAATTATAGATTAAAATTTGGTTTCATTGTTTTATAAATGTTTTGTGTAAAAGAATTTCTAATTTAGGGGAGAACACCAAGCCCAATAGGATTCATGAGCTAGTTAATATCACCTCTGTGATGACAGACTTTAAAAGGATTTCTAGATAGGTTTCTTCTTAAGTGCTGTTTCTCATGAGGCTACAAATACCAAAGAGTACGGAATTTATTTCACTCACCCATGTTCACTAGAGGCAAGCACGGTGCCTGACCTACAGTGGGCATTTATTTTGTTTTTGTTTTTGTTTTTTTTTAATGTGGGTAGTTCCCTGGCTGGGAAACAGTGGGCATTTAAAATACAGGGTCCCGGAGTTCCCTGGTGGTGTAGTGGCTGAGGCTTCAGTGCTGTCAGCGCTGCGGCCTGGGTTCGATTCCCAGCAAGGGAACTACCCACATAACAAAACAAAAAATAAAATAAATAAATAAATAAAATAAAATACAGGGTCCACAGGTTCCCTGGTGGTGTAGTGGCTGAGGCTTCTGTGCTTTCACTGCCGCAGCCTGGGTTTGATTCCCAACCAGGGAACCAACCAAAAATAATAATAATAAAGTACAGGGTCCGGCAGAAGTAATGCCTGTACTTGGATTATGATTATATTATAAAATCATAACCATACATGCTTATGATTTTGTAATAAAAGATTTGGTATAGATTATCAGCTCATAAAAAGGTGGCATTAGTTGTGTAAGTATAAGCACGTATAGTCATGATTTTGTAGTAAAATCCTAAGTCCAGGTGTTACTTCTGCTGGACCCTGTATGTTGAGTGAAACATGAATAAATGAAAAGTGATTGAGACTTGAATGTTTCAGACAAAGCGATAGGGCCAAGGAAAGCTACAGGGAAAGATGGGAATATCCAGTGTCCTATAACTGCCTCCTTCCCCCCATATATACACACACTGCAGGAAAGACCCCCCACCTGTATTCTCATAGCATTCTGGGCTTGCTGGAACGCAAAGAGACCAGAGCAGGAAGCCCCATCGCTCACATTAGTCCTCATCGGCTACTGGCAAGGTACCAGCCCCCCATGGCACTACAAACCCCGTAATCCCACCTTCTTGCCTACCTTCCATTCATGCCTCCCTTTTGCAGGAAGAACATGGTCTCCACCAAGATCCAGGACACCAAAGGCTGCCGGGCGTGCTGTGTGGGTGAGAGAGAGAACCCCCTGGGCATGCAGAGAGGGGGCTGAGCCAGGGCCAGGCTTGGGCTGCATCCACCCGAGAGAGAGTTACAGAATTAAGGCGGGCTTTTCGGAGGGGCGAGGAAGTGGGTAAGCGGATGGACTGTAACCTGTCCTTACCCATTCCCACAGCGGAGGGCGCGAGCTCCGGGGGCCCATTCTTGTGCGGGGCATTGGAGACGTCTGTAGTCCTACTTCAGTGGTACCAGCCCATGAACAAGTTCCTGCTTGTCCGGGTAGGGAGCCTGTAGAGGCTAGCTTCTGTAGAGAGAGCCAACCTCACCCCCCC
>PVJL010005001.1:0-116892 GCA_004026885.1 Lyroderma lyra
TCTCGTATTTCCGTCTCAATCTTTCTTATGTTTTGAATTTCTTTGTTAAATTGTTCTTTTTGTTCACAGAGTTCCTTTTTTATGTCATTTATATCCTGTTTTATGTTATTTATCTCAGCTATGGTGTTCTGCCAATAGGTTTTCATTTCTCTCATAGCCTTTAGAATGGCTGCTTTAAATTCTCCATCACTTAAATTCGCCCCTTCCAGATGTAACAAGCTGTCTTCTGGGTTAATTTCATGTTCTTTCTGAGGAGTTTTAGTTTTTAAGGAATTCATCCTGTCCGCTGGGATATTCCTTTTTGACATGAGGGCTTTATGTTCACTGCCCAGATTATTGCTTTTGTGGTGTCTTGCTGTAGGGCAGACACTAGGTGGCACTGGGGGTCAAGTTTTGGGGGAAGGGGGCTGTTTGTTTCTTGTTTGTGATCTCCTACTGCGTTTGGAGGCTATGCGCATATATCCTGGGGAGAGGCCAACAAAGGCTTTCCGCCCTTTGCTGGGGAAAAATCAGTCTTCCCAGCCCTGATTCAGTACCTGGCTGTCTAAAGGCTCACACTGCTTTCGGAACTCTGGGGTGCACGAGGAAGTGCCCGCTCCATAAGTCCAAAGCTGTGGGCCTGGCCTGAGACAGCAGGGTCGCCTTTGCAGCAGGCTGGGAACAGGAACTGCAGCCCTGTGTAGGTCTCCAAGGGGCTTAGAGCTGGTGTGTTATCTTTGCAGTTCAGAGTCCTCGCTCAGCCCTTCTACCCCTCAAAAGTTCCAGAGGCTGGCTCCCAAACTCCTTCCGTCCCCAGCTCCCCAGTCTCTCTCCCCTCCCCCAAACTGCGTAGCTCCGAATAGTCAGCAGGGATCGCGTCCCACGTGGTCCGTCCCTGCTCCCTTCCCTCTCCCCGACTCGCCCCTTTCTCGCCAGCCTTCAGGTTTACTTGCGATTTGTGGATTTCTCAGCAGCCGGTTTATCACTCAGGGTCCGCCTTCTTGGCTCCTGGACGGCCGTTCAATTGTGTTTTCTGGGAGAGGCTTTAGGAACCTCCTCTCCAGTCGCCATCTTGTCTTCTCTCCCTCTTTTCCATTTCTTTCCTGCATTTCATCAACTCACTTTTCATTTCTTTTTGATTTTCTTGTATACTATCTTTTTAGTTTTTTTCTTGTACATTTTTTATTTTAGTTTTTGCATTTCTGATTCAAGGTGATTTTTTTATCTTCAGATGCCTTTTTGGGTATATTTAGAAATATATTTAATATTCTTTTTGAGTATATTAAATCATTTGTACAGTGTTGGCTTACAGTTTTCTTCTGCTTTTTAATTGTTCTTAGAAGGTTGTTTTCCTCCATGATAAGTATAAATTTTCACTTTCTGTGCAATGACACATTCACAAATATTGATCATTTATTACGTCACAAAGAAAACATCAATTATTTTCATAAATTAGAAGTAGTACAAATAACACACTTCAATCACAATGCCATAAAGCTAGAAAGACAAATACCATATGATTTCACTTATATGTGAAATCTAAAAAACAAAATAAACAAAACAGAAATAAACACATTGATACAGAGAACATTTTGATTCTTGTTGCCAGCTGGGAAGGGGTTTGGGGCAGAGTGAAAAAGGGTAAGGGATTAAGAAGTATAAATTGGTAGTGATAAAATAATGATGGGGATGTAAAGTACAGCATAGGGAATATAGTGAATGATTTTGTAATAAATATGTATGGTGACAGATGGGTGCTAGATTTATTGGGGTGGTAACTTTATAAGTTCTATAAATATTTACTGTAATCACTATGTTGTGCTCTTGAAACTATTATAATGTATGTCAACTTTAATTGAAATTTTTTAAAAACAACTATACAAAAAGAAGTCACTAACAAAATAAAAGCTAGAATGTTACTTTTATCTAGTAATTTAAGAAGGTCCAATTAAACAATTTCTTCATGAAATAGGAAGTACAAACTGAAATTACAGATTAAAAGATGGAAATAAAAACACTGCATATAAGAATCTATGGGATGTATTTAAAACAGTGATAAGAGGAAAATTCATTGTGGTGAACACTTTTACCAATAAAAAGCAAGGACTGGAAATAAATGGAATAATAACTAGATCAAAAAACTAGAAAAGAGCAACAATGTACAGCCAAAGCAAGCACAAGGAAGGAAACAATAAAGATAAAAATGGAAAATAGTGAGATAGAGAACAAAAAAGTAGATCTAATCAATAATGCAAAATCCTGTCTTTTAAAAACCAATTGCAAATACAGAAACTGCTAGCTGACTTATTAAAGAAAAAGAAAGCAAAACTTTACAAAATAAAAATTGAAGAGGAAATACCCATTTAAAAAAAGTTAAAAATCCATAAGAAACTACTTTTTAGACATTTATGCAAAAGTTGAAAACTTAGATAAAATTAATGCTTTCTTAGAAAAATGTTTGTTGCCCAAATTTATATCATTTGATTTAGAAAGTTTAACTGGATGAACATCCATGGAAGGAATAGAGAAAATTACTAATGAGCTACCTCACAAAAATGCAGGCCCTGAAGAAGGCCCTCATCAAAACTGGACCATGCTTCCATTCTGATCTCTAGAACCATGAGAAAGAAATGTTTGTTGTTTCAGTCACTCAGACTGTGGTATTTTGGTGTAGCAGCCCTAGTAGACTAAGAAACATGTGAACGCTCTAGGGAAGATTTTTTTTCAGTTTCTATGCCATACAAGGATTACTGGTTTGCAATAACGGAATACTAGAGCTAGATTGGATACCACTGAATCTTTGATGATTCAGGAGACACTTCCGGATTTTGTAGTAGCTGCAGGTCATGATTATGAACACACAGTTATTGTTGTACAACAGAAGAGACACACATAGCAGTAACAATTAAGAGAGATTTCTGGTTGATACTATGTCAGGGAAATGAGTTCCTTTTTTTCCCCTGAGTTAATGAGAGTCACGTAAATAACTTGTTCTCTTTTTTATTAAAGCATTAACTCACGGGGCACTCGACCTCATTTCTAGGCACTACATAATTCTATTGTCTTAAGACCATGATACGTATTTGACTTTATGTGTTAAGCACCATATTTAGAATCATGAGCACCAAGAGGTAAAGAAGAATACTGAGATCCTGCTATGTGCTGAGTACTTCAAGATGAAGAAACAGACTCTCAGAGAGGTAAAGTAACTGGCACTTATGCTCACTCAGCTAGTAAATGGCTAGTAAGTGGATTTTTCACCCAAATCTTCCAGATTCCAAAACCCAGGTTTTTGTATTATGTCCAGGTGTCCCTAGAACAAGGGCATAAAATCATTTGAAGACTTTGCCTCTGTAGACTAGAGGTAACATTAAAGTAGCACATGGTGCTCTACATATTCTGGAGGAATGCCCTGTAAATCACAGATATGTGGCCTGCTAAAAACTGTTTCTTTCATCATCTGAAGACTCATATCAATGAGTTCATGGCATGGAAACTTTATTTTGTATTTAATTGTAAGAAAAAAAATTGAAACGGTTCAAAAATATCTGCGTGGTTTATATCCTCTTAGATAAATTTGACACTGAAAATGTGCCTGGTAGGCCCTTGTTATCTAATAAAACCTAGAGGAGGGTTTGGACTCAAAATGTTTTCTATCTGCAATTTCAATAGTAATAATAACATTAGTATTGTAAGAAGTTGATGATGCCTTGCCATCTTTAGATCTCCTGGTAACAGGAAATATTTGATACATCCTATAAATAGGCAATCATATTATATGCACTGAAAGTCAACAAACAAAAGCTATAATCTATCCTTGTTGCCTTTACTGAGGTCCAGGATTGAATATGACCCATGAGAGTACAGTTGTCTGTCAGCACTGATTATCTATCTATCTATCTATCTATCTATCTATCTATCTATCTATCTATCTATCTTTCTATCTATCTATCTGTCTATCTATTTTTTTTAATATTTGATTAGAAAAGTTGACAACAAAACCGTGGGGAGTTATTGGATTATACAGTCTGGCAAGAAGCCTGGATTCAATTCCAGAATTCACAGCCCTGATTTTGACATGCCCCAGTGTGTCAATGAATTTGTCCAGATGGTGTGATAAATCTACTAATAGCATCTCAAAGCAAAAATTATTTTAAATTAGTTTTTCTTAAAAGAAGTATAAATCATGTAGTACCTATCTATAGATGAATGTGAAGGATGTCATGAAAGTCAAGAAGCACAGATAGGGAATAACATCTTCAGATTCAGTGGGAAATTGTGGCTGCCTAGCGACTTTTGGGAAGTTACCTGGCTCTGGAGAAGGCAAAAGTTTGTTTGTTTATTTGTTTTGGTAGGGAAGTTGGTGAAATATTTTAAACTCTTCTGCAGACATCTCTGAAGTCTGCATTTTACATTCTTGTTCTGAAATTTAATCTTAGTTTGTAATGGCTTATATAAGTATATGTAAAGGTGCTTTTAACAACAGGAGTGTTTAGTGCAATGTAGAAATGTTTGAGCCAAATCCTGCCTTCAGTGAGCACTTCAGTTTCCATTAAAGGATAGTGGCAACTGAGTTTACAGAACTGAGGGTAAATTTTGAATTCTGTTGTTAGGAAATCAGAATATTAGGAGCTGGGATATTGAATTTCAATTTTCCCCATGTTGACACTGGTTTTCCTCTGGAGCATCACCAACTAGCAAGATCTAATGCAATTTCATGATTTTTTATTTCTCTTCACTAACCCAAGTCCAGAGATACACATCCAGGGTTTAAGGGGTCTTGTAGAGATTTGCAATATTCCTGATGGTCTGTGGGATCTTAATCACTTTCATATTTTATTTATAAAGCAAGTGTTCCATGACATTGAAATATTAAATGGATTATATTATACCATGTGCAATGTATAATTTTCCAAAATATCTGATCAATTTAACATGGGTGATTTTCATTCTTTGATATGTGGCCTTGGTGTAATTTGTTACAACATATAAATATTTTAAATACTGTGGAAATGTGGTTTGGAGAATAGTATTAACATCTGCCTTATATGCTACTTGGATTACATTCAGCTCTGAATGTACATGGGTATGTTTCTGACATATTATTTGATACTGTGGTCCATCTGAATTGGTGTACATAATGACTGGCTGCATTATAAGGGGTTCTCACT
This sequence comes from Lyroderma lyra, assembly GCA_004026885.1. Taxonomy (NCBI): domain Eukaryota; kingdom Metazoa; phylum Chordata; class Mammalia; order Chiroptera; family Megadermatidae; genus Lyroderma; species Lyroderma lyra. The sequence goes on from PVJL010005001.1 coordinate 5,151, forward strand.
ATTTTCTTAGTGTTTGATTCAAAACCAAGTTTAAATTTTGGGAGTTTTATGACAGCATTCCTTCTTTTCTGTATTTTTTACTTCTCATTGAAGCAGAACTGGCAAAGCACTTCCCTAGCACTTTCCTTGTTAACTTTTCTCCTTCTTTACCCTACCCCCACATACTTCCCAGCTTAATTTGTACATTGTAACCAGGGAAAAGAATAACACAATCCCTGTCAAAGCCTGTGCCCTAAGACAGAGTCATAGGGTATTACCCTGGTGATGTATGTCCTGTTATGGTATCTCTCAGCCAAACAACCCTAGAAACAAGGATGAGGATTGTCAACAAAACAGATATTTCCCTGATTTTATGAAAAAGCAGGTGGAAAGGTAGCCTCCAACCCATGGATCAGGATTTTCTCTCAGACCCACAGGCTGCTCTTTGCCCCTCCCACAGTTTTCTTTATGAAGTTGTACAAAAGTATAAAACAGAACAGTGAAAACTTTTGGCTCTTCCCTAAGCATTTCCCAGGTTCCACTGCTGAGTAATGTGAACCTCTCTGAACATCACTTCCCTTTTCTATATACTAGGATTGTTTTAAGAATTAGGAGAGAGAGAGAGGGAGAGAGAGACAGAGACAGAGAGACAGAGACAGAGAGACAGAGACAGAGAGAGAGGGAGAGAGAGAGAGAGAGGGAGAGAGAGGGAGAGAGAGAGAGAGAGAGAGAGAGAGAGAGAGAGAGAGAGAGAGAGAGAGAGAGAGAGAGAGAGAGAGAGAGAGAGAGAGAGAGAGAGAGAGAGAGAGAAAGGAAAGAAGGCAGGGAGGAAGGAAGGAAGAAAAAGAAAAGAAAACCAAAAAAATGGAAAAGAGTGCATGGCTGGTACCTAGTATGAATGCATTGTTATTATCACTGTTGTTCACTTCCCTGTCATTAATAATCCTAATTGTAAATGACTTAGTATTGAGTCACAGGTAGTGAAATGGTCTTTGTAGATCATATTGGTGACTTCTATTAATGACATATACGAGTATGTGTAAAGATGCTTTTAACAACAGGAATGTTTCAATGCATTTAATGCACCAAGAGAATCTAAAATGCCTGACTCTTACTTAAGGGTTTATTCTACTTGGTCATGATGCTGTCTACTCTCTCAATATTCAATGTCAGATGATGTCTATGTTTTCATTGATTTTCTCTCCAAATAATAATAATCATAAAAAATCAGAAAGCCAATGAAAGGCAAATAATTAACAATTAGTGAGGACAGACCAAGTTGTACTTCCCTTTTCTGTTTTCACCCTTTTATTTTGAGGGAGTCATAACATTACACATTAAAGATATATAGCTGTTCCTTTTTTAGTCCGAGAAACGAGTGATTTATGGAGTCAGCTGGAGACCTATGCCCTCAAGTGAATTGTTGTCATTCCCACTGCATTTCTAGTGGCTAACATGACATGTTGGGTGCTGCTACAACCTGGCATTTGAAAAGTGGCATCAGGTTATCTCCACACAGAGTGACACTGGCCTCGAGTGGTCATTATCAGCCTTTGAAAAACCCACTGTGTTAAGAGTTAGAATAAAACATTTTTCATATATTTTATTTCACCATATAAACAATAAATTCCCCTTAAAGGTGACTCAGGGAGCTTGTTAAACATATAAATAGTTGTTGTCTTAAGGAGTGGAATATTTTCCATGGTGCATTCTTGTGATGTAACTTCTAATTTATTAAAAGTGACTGCAACTGATGCTTAGTTTCCTAAGGCTGTTGTAACACATCACATGTTTAGTGGCTTAAGACAACACAAATCTGTTATCATCCAGATCTGGAAGTCTAAAATGGGTCAGCAAGGCTGCATTTCTTCTGGAGGCTCTCCCTAGAGCCTTGCATTTTTTCTTGCCTTTTCCAGTTTCTAGAGGCCACCTGCAATTTTGGCCATTGGTGCAATATTCCTCCAACCTTTCTGTCCATCATCTCCTCACCCCTTCTCTTTCCCTGGTTGCCTCCTCTGCCTCTTGCTTATAAGGAAGGATCTTTGTGATAAGATTCAGCCCCTCGGACAATCCAGGATAATTTACTTCAAGACCCATTACTTAATCACCTCTGCAAAGTCTATTTTGCCGTGTAAAGTAACATAATCATAGAGTCCAGGGATTAGGACAGAGATATCTTTGGGGGACACATTATTCAGCATACTATACATATGAATAATCTTTGTGTGCCTCAGTTTCTTCATTTGCAAAGGACCAGTTAAAATGCCCCTCCACGTTCTTATTAACACTTCTACTCCTTTTCTACTCTTTTAGTGAAATATTTTCCTCAAAGTTCTAGAACACTTTGATAGTTTCTACATGAGTAAAAAGTAGCTGATATGCTAGTTCAAATCTAAAACTTATGAAACTCAGGCATTTCCTACCTCATGTTATTTTATTACCTGACCTTTCACTTGGTAATTGTTATCTTCCACTGCTGTCGCCCATGACCAAATGCAATTGCAGATTTTTCCTATTTATAGTCACTTCCCTTTAATCCACTTTACATCTTATTCCCAACTCAGTTGATAGCACTCCTCGGCACAAATCACTTTTTCCTTAAGCCTTTTGATAAAGTCTAAACTCCTCAGCCAGCATCCCATTTTTTTCTCTATGTTCCCAAAATACTTTCCCATATTTGTCTACATTTACTTCCCTAAATGTGCTCTTTCTTCAGACAGGCTCAGACACTCACTGTTCGGTGGGTGTACTCCTCATCCAGACTGTCATGTTATCTCTATTCCCTATGCCCCCTTTGGCATCCTTCCCATCTTGCAGGGCTCTGGTTTCAACTCCTCCATGAATCCTTGCTTGCTTATACCAGTCTTCAAGGATTTTTCCTTCTCTGAGCCTTCTACTAGTTATAATCTATACCATTCATTTGGCAGTTGTTAGCAAGTATCTAATTTGGTTAATTATCCTTATATGTCAATAGATCTTATTTCTCAAAATAATTATAGTCTTGAGATCAGGAGCCATACCTTTCACATTTGTCAGCTCTCCACTAAGCATTTAGTGCCCAGTAAGCTTTAAATACATATTTCCTGATAACTGTGTTTGTCAATAGAGATCAACTTTACAAGCCTTTTGTTCTGGGATTTATTTTTTTATGCTTTTAGTCAGGCATTTTGTGCCATTTAAATGTATTGACATTTAATTCTTAACTTGCACATGGAAGTACCCTCTGTTTGCTATAGAAAATTATGTGCTGGTTCATTTTTATAATTCCAAAACTATCCAAAAGTTTATATAGGTTGTATGGTAATTTACAGAGATACTTTTTATATTTCTGACAGTAGAGACTTTTCCCTAAGCTTCAGTCTAAATATCTGACCAGGTCTGTCTAAAGAGCTTTTTGATCTTAATTATTAAGACTTTCCCCCGACCCTGCTTAATATGTCTGAAACTGCTATTATAAAGCCTTCTCTCCTTGTGCACTGTTTTTGTAAAGCATAGTCTTTGTAATTTCCTCTAAGAGTGCCCCAGTATGAGGACTAAACTCTTTACCCAAGCTATTGAATATACACTGCTTTCCCAATAGTCTAATTTCTACTGGCCACCACCACTGTTGTTGACAAATATATTAGCAAACAAATATGCTTCTAGAGATAGACACTGAACATCTAGGAAAAATATTTCTAGAAGCTTTCAAAGTAAAAAGGAGACATGGTCAGATCTGTCTTAAGTTTGTGGCTTCTTTAAGAACTGGATTTATTAGTTGGTAGTTTTTGTTGTGGCATCCTGGTAACAGGAAGAATCTAGAACTGGGCATTTGATACAAGGTAATTTTGGTGATTAGTAAAAGGAAATAAACAATGTGCAAATATTTATGAGCCTATTGGTGATAACCTCTAAGTGGTTTGAGGCCCTGGAAAATGTAGCATTCATATTTTTTTCTTTAATTGGGCTCTTGAAAATAATGGGGAGAAGAAGAGATGAGGGTAGATACCCCTTAGAAGTTACTAAATAATCACAGTGTTTTTATCAAAGCTGCCTGTTGAGGCTATAATAATAATCACCTCACAGATTTTCAGACAGTCTTTCACTCCAGTTTCTAAAATGGAGACCTTCTTTTCAGGAGACTCAATGGTGACCATAAAGATCATTTTAAGACTTCATTATAGCCTGCCTTCATTTTCACCCTCTAATAGATGAGGCCATAGAAATCAGAAGTTTAAATTCAGCCTTTTATTTATCATTGCAGTCCCCCACCTATTGTTAAATCCTTAATTTTGATGGCTGAAGTGGCCTACTATGCTGGCAATTAGCCAATTGCAGGTACAAAATCTTGAAAGTATCCATAGGGAGGTTTTGGTAGGAATTGCCTTCAGAATTGGATCTCTCATTATACACTAGGTCGTAGGATTTGTGATGGGTTTAAAGAATATTAAATGGATACAGATGTCTTTCCAGGAAATAATTGTCAAAGTACATGAAAATGAAAATGAAATTGATTGTCTGAGAGTTGACCTTATTTGATGAGGAAAAAGAGTCCCTTCACCCTAAGCCCTTTACAATAGAAATACCGTGAGCACAGTGGGATTGGAGATGTTTAGAGGTGTACTACAGCTTTGCCATCTGCCTGTAAGAGTTCAGTAATTGTGCAGCCTTCCACCACTCTATCCCATTCAAAATCAAGACCAGATGTTTGGGCTTGGAATTTAAGCCCCAGCACAATTTGCTCCTCAGCTTTGCCTCCTGTCACAAAACCTCAGGAACCCTGTGTTCTAGTTTCCTGTTTTGACCCAGGTTGTTCCCTATCTTTGAAATGCCTTCGCCTGTTTTATATACCTTAACTAATCTGCCAAGACCCACCCTAAATTCTCATGTCTTCTGACAAACGTTTCCAGATCCTCTAGTCAAAGGAAAAGCTTTCATCCACCACATTCCTTCAGGACCTTTTACCTTTTTTTGTATAATATTTAGACCTGAATTAGAGTGATTTATGTCTGATTCATTTGTGTATTCCTATAAAACCTAGTCTGGTGCTTTGGCACCAATTCATTAAATTGGTAGCAACCATATATCCAGCTTAGGAAAAACTTGGCATAAGAAAATCTGAGCACATTTCTTTAAGTAAGATATATAAAGAGTTGGCAGCGCATTAACAACTAAAATGAGAGGCTGGAGGGTCATCAGAGACAGGGAGCTGAATTGTTAGAATAAACTATCAATTGGTGATCAATTGGAAATGAAGACAAACCATTTTTAAAATGGTAATCAATGAGAAAGTGGAAATTGAGTGATAGTTTAATTTACACATAACTTTGCTAGAACACAGTTGTCATACACACCTGTGACACCTGAAACAAACAAGATATGATGTTCCAGTTTTCAGTCACTGCGAGAGATGATCCTTGCTTGGCAGGGTGATCACTTTGGCCCCATTGTAGCCAGGACTTGTGGAAACTCACTTTTAGAATCAGCAGAATCCAAATTTCTGTAGCAGGCTGTATCTTGCATGTCTTTTCTTTTGTTGTTTATCAAAATTCACATTTAGCTTTCTTTCTGGCCAAGATAAAATTATTTTATGCAAGAGAGCCTATGCATCATTTTCCCACACTTTTTAAAATACCCAAATGTAAGTCCATTTCTGTTAACTAGAATAAGTTTTTGCTTGGTTCTAAAAATGTTGTTATTAATTTTTGAGTGTCTACAGTGAGAGTATATGACCTTTGCCACCCAGCACAAACTTCTTCCTGTCATTTTCAGGTTGAGGGAATTCAAGCTCATTTTTGATTAGGAGAGTAAATACACAGTACTCAGAATTATGAAATCGAAGAATTCTCTCAGAAGCTAAAGACAAAGTCTCCTTAGCTCATGCAGTATTGTTGAGTCTCTTTGCCACAGCTGCCTTGCACAAAGGAGATGCTTGATAATTTGGGAAGAGTTATAATGGAACTTTACATTGACAGCATCATTCTGAGTGTTTTGAAGTTTAGACAGTTTTGTCAAACCATTATCATGGTTCTGCATCATAATCCTTGAAAGAAAATTATGGTATGTGAAATCAAAATAAATTATCTCTGAGTTTCCCATCTCTTTCCTATTTATGCCTCTAGGGGGCCTTTAAGGACTAGAAGGCAGAATGTTATAAAAGGAGATACATTTATTCTACTCATGAGAAAACTTGATGTGTTTGGTTTTGCTGCCTGTGAATCATCATGTCTTTCTTCCTTTAAAGGATAAATATGGCATTTATTCCAACCCATTTAGCCCCTTATGCTTTTGTATATAAAATAAGCCCAATTAAGATATTCTGCATTCTATGTGTGGCTAGAGTTTAAAAATATTCATCACAGCAAACATCACAAAAAATGCTTCATGCATACTGAATATGCCACCCTTGTCCCCCCTCCAACTGAAGGCAATAATTCACCCAATCATGGAGATTTGCAATTTTCTTTTTTCCACTTACCTACATTAAGGCTCTGTGTATGCACAATCCAATATTTAGATGAAAAACATACATTTGTAAATAACTGGGGTTTTGACTAAAGTTTTCAATTTTCATCCATATGTCTGGCATTGTAGAGACTCAGACTACGAGTCTATTCTGCCTGTGTTAACTCATTTATAGCTACTCAAGTGCACAAACAGAAATTACCATGCTTACATTGTTCTCTCCCTCACCTGCCTCTGCCTTTCCTGCCCCTTCCCACAAAAGAGGGGCAAGGTCATCATTTTCCAAGGTGTCTAACTGAAATTCCATTTTTGTGTCTCCTACTGGTTATGCTAAGTAATTAGACAAACCACATTGGGCCAAATCTGAAGGCCTGGGCTGTAATCTTTCCACCACCTATTAGCTGCGTGATCTCTGGAAATTCATTTAACTTGTCTGGGGATCTGGCTTCTTTACTTGTTGAAAACAGAAGCAGCCCAAGAAAGAATTGGGGCCCTGTAACAGCCAAGGCTTCATTGCAATTTAAACTTCTGTGAATTCCCTTTGCTCTACCTTGTGTATGAAATTAATTGTTACTGAATATTACTGTGCCAGAATGCCTTTTATTATTCCTTATCACACTTTGAGGTTGTTTTGTGGGCAAACTGGTAGAGGATATAATAATTAAATACATGATTTTCAAAATTTTAAATCTAAAAGGAAAACGTTATTAAAGGCCTCTTCCATTTTATTAATGCTGATGTGATCCACAGTCACATTATATAGTTACTCCTTGCAAAATCTTTCTTGTGTATACCTTTTTGATAAACTCAACTTGTAAGAATTTCATGCAAGATATATATCCCCAAGATGTCATAATATGTGGATACAAGAAAGACTACCTGTCAGAAGAGATTCAACAGAGTTCTTCTGAATTATGATATAAAGCTTTGAATTTCAAAATATTACTTTCTATTAAAAGACATTTTATGGCAGGCAGGGGGAACATGATGAATCTTTAAGGAGAAATGGCATCTTGTGAGAGTATATATAGTGAACTTTTCTCTCCCTCCTTCTTCCCCCTCTCTAGATAGATAGATGATAGATATATTGATATGCAATATATAGTGTATATTATTAAAATAAGCTGAAAGTTATTTATAAACGGAATCCCATTATTTCTGTAACCAACTCTTATAAAAATTCTAAATATTCAAGTCATTAAACAAAACTCATTTTCTTACTGAGGGGACAATTGAATCTTACAACCTTTGAGACTGAATGAAACTAATTGTTTAAAAAATGTGTACCATTTCATTCCTTTATGTATCTTTCCCAGTATGATGACACACAGCAGAAATGGGTACACAGTAGATGTTAGAAGAGGCTTCTTTTCAGCTGGGAGAGCTTATTTAGGCATGGCTATAATTTTCTTAATAAAGAAAACAAATTGACCATACAAGTAGATTCTGCTGTTGGAAGACATGTACAAGTGCTACACAGGAAGAAATTTCTAGCCAAAATGGAAGCCTACTGAGCAAGACTTTTGGAACTCAAATAGTTTGTTATACCTTGTGTCTTGCTTCTGATTGTAGACCCACTCACTGCCGAACAACCCATCACGATGAAAGAGCTACCCATGCTACTGAGTGAGGTTATGGCCCAACTGTTCAGAAGCCAAAAATGTCAAATGGCAATATGCAATGACTCTGGAGGAATTGAGATAAACATTATTTTCTTCCTATTTATTTCTTAGCTTCTTATATTCTATTTTCCTTTACTATAGCCCATTATTCTTCTCCCAAGTCACTCAAGCTGGGCATTCTGGAGGATTCCACAAGTAGCTCTGCATACAAACTCTTCTGGCTTTCAGAAAGACCTTATAATTTGACCTTGCAGGAGTTCCTTTTGACCTTTCTTATTCCAGGGCTGCAGACTTTCTTGCAATGGCTCAGGTGCTATTGTCAGGAAAGTAGAGCTGGGAAATGTGGTTGCTGTATGTGGCAGTGTAGTCTTACTGTTGAAGCAAACTGGAACAGGACTTTTGACCAACTATATGGCTTAGACCTGAGATTGCATTATATAAACAAAATCCCCCAATTGCCAACCTTCAACTTATTTTTCCAGGTGACTCCAATGTCTTTGATTTGCACACTCTTTAGCAGATACCTTAATAATTAGATTGAAAGAAAAATGAGTTTCATTTTTTATTTCTGCTACTAATCTTCTAAAAGGGGGTAGGATAGCCAGCACATGAGAAATTGGTGAAAGAAAAAATGCTGCATTAATCTAAAACTTCTCTGTATTCATGACAATGGCCTGGTCCACATATGCATTCTATAAACGATCACGTGTGGAAATTTATCATATTCTGTATATCTGAGCTTCCACTTGCAGGCTCCATAAAGAAGTCAACAGGAGGATACATACCAAAATATATAACATCACTTTTTTGCCATCTCACCTCTATGAGTGACTTTCCCAAGGGATAGTTTTGATGACTGCTGTTTCACACTTGGCTATGTGGTTTTCTGAGTCCTATATTATCTATCAGCACATTTTTTTCACTCTAGCAATTTTGCCAAGAAATTCTTAATTAGGATTATTATCCTGACAAAGCATTTTCCTCAGTGTGATTAGAAATTCATTATTGGGAGTGACAGTAATTACCACCTCAATGCAGACTGTTTTGTGCTTAGCTTGGGAAGACTAAGCCCTCAGCACACATTAACATGAGTGTGCAGATGTAGTTATCATTGTCAAACACTGGACTTTACTTTGGGCAGTGTGATCACCAAGAAAGGTGTCAAAGGCACTACCTTTTCTTGGTGCTGATGAGTAGGGATCATGCCTTGGGCCATTGGTTGTATAAAGTAAGCCTTGTCTCTCATTTCTACTCAGTGGTTTAATAAGTGATTTTCTCAATAAATCCATACTTGGTGAGTTATGGAGCAAATGAACTAGGTGGCAAAATAGTCAGATTTGCAGTAAAGATTGTATTCATTTTTCCAAGAATTATTCCCCATCATGCCATTTTTGTTCATAGGCTATGCCTTAGAGTTCCCCAAAAATACAAGTCCAGGATTCTTGAAAAATCATGTTAACCCATTCATTTAGGAGGCATTGAAATTAAAAATTGCTGCTTTTTGTCTCAACAGATTAATTTCTGAATCACTTATCATATTTTGGGCTCAATAAAAATTATAGCTGTATCCTCTATTTATGTTGAGTTTTTGGTTGTAAGTTATAGTGGCCTTACTCTGGAAAAGATGTCCAGAATGGGAGAGTTATATTCTAATCTTGCTCTGTGATTTTCAGCAACTTTATACATGACTACCAGGTCTTAGTTACTCTGCTCTCTGCTCCTACTGTTTTCTTTATCTATCTCTCTCTCTCTCTCTGTCTCCCTCTCTCTTTAGAAGGTTTCAGAACTCTGTTGCCTTCAAAGGAAAAGCAGCACCTGCTTAATCTCCAAGTTTTAGCCAAATGTAGTAACCACTCATTTCATAAAAACATTTTATCAGAACTGCCAACTCATACTGTACAGGATATATGGTCAATTTTCATCTTCTCTCTTTCCGGGTCTTCTCTTTGTTGGCAGGATCAATGCGTGTTCACACACCTAACAGTACTGTCAGAGAGCAAATTAATAGTAGAATGCATTCTCATGGGACAGCCACCCAAGTCAGTAAAAACTTGTAAAGCAAACAAGTGTATGAATTCAGAAGAGACAATCTCAGGTAGCTATTCTGGTTTGGCTGCTATAAGCAGGAGTGACGGACCTAAGGACACAGAGATCTCTGAATTGTGGCACTTAGAAGAGCTGAAGCCCTCTTGCTGGATGAGATTAGGACCAGTAGTTGGTTGACTAATAAAAAAGTCAGTTAAAACAGGGAATTATTGAAATATTATAATGTAAAACACACATTTATTTTCACTGAACATGTATAAAATATATCCATTTAGTAATTTTTGTTGGTCATTTTTGAAGTATTGGATGGCTGACTAGAGTTCCATGTTGACTCTCTTGCATAAAGCACAGTCATAATCCATTTCCAGTTTATTTATTGGAAGTACAACAAGAACTTAAAGGCATTTAGGAAACCCTCTCACTCTTGAAGTCTTCTAGATTTTTACCTTTTCTTTTTGAATCCTTAACTAATTTGTTTAACTAGTTGTTTGATCCATAACTAATTTGACAGATGTTGTTCAGTGATGCATTTTAATCAAGTTTCTCCCAACATTCAGCTTATTTTTAAACAATAACTCTGTATTTCCATTCATTTAATCAGTTTACCTAATATCAATTTTGCATATTATATTATATTATCAAGGTAACAACTGCAAGTGCCATAAATAAGTTTGAGAACAAACAGAACTTCCTCATGGTAAGTATAAAACTAAACTAACAAGAACACAAATGTGTTCTGTCACTCTAGAGAGGAGCCCATTATCTATGGGTGTTAAGTTTTTCTTGAATAAAATGTGTTAAGGTAATCTATTCATGTATTCATTTTATTTATTGAGTACCTACTATGTTCTGGGTACTGTGTTAGCTCCTGTGAACATATTAGTGAATGAAATCGAATGCCCAGCCTCCAGGAACTTACATTCTAGTGGAAGAAACAGAAAATAAACAAGTAAATATAGAGGTTTATCTTATTTACTTGAGCCTATTTTGCATGATTTGTATTACTTTATTTGATGTTAAAGCATTGATAGCATTAGGGCTCTACCTCTAATTTTCTTTTAATTACTTTAACATTACCAGTTGTATACTTGAAATCTTGCTCCTCAGTGATTAAAAAATTATACGTATATTCTCAAACCTGAAAAGGCCATAGTGACTTGGGATGTTGTACTGATATATAAAGAGTAGGTGTAGGCACCAACTGAGGTGGCTCCTTTTCAGAGTTGTGTCTGTTCATTCAGTGCATACAGGTTGAGCACTGTAGTAGTTGGGATAACCTAGAGAGAATCAATGGGAGATATTATATATGGAAATAGAGATAGGGAGAGAGAAAGAGAGGTTTAAAGAATTGTCTTACACAATTTTAGGGGCTAATAAGTCTGAGATTTGTAGATTAGTATGGCAGACAGACAGGCTGGAAATCCATATGAAACTTGATGTTACAGTCTTGGTCCTAAGCCTGGAAACTTAGAATTTGTATGTTGCAGTCTGGAAGCAGAATTTCTTCTTCTCAGGGATACCTCAGTCTTTGATCTCAAGGTTTCCAACAGATTGGGTGAGGCCCACCCACATTATGAAGGGTAGTCTCCATGATTTAAAGTCAACTGATCTTAAGTGTTAATCACATGTACAAAATACCTTCACAGCAACATCTACATTAGTGTTTGATGAAACAACTAAATACCATAGCCTATCCAGTTTGACATCTAAAATTTATCATTACAGCACCATCTCTTGGAAAGTTCAGTGGTTTGTGCTGGGAGTGCAGAGCTGACAGGCTCAGTTTCTGCCATTTAGGGCTTGGAATTTTGTTAAGTCAGTATTCTCTGCCTGCAGAACTCTGGTGGAGAAGAAAATCCATTACCAATGACCTGTGGTGATGTCGTCAGTCCCAGGTCAGCCTATACCATAATTATGACATAGACTATGTTTGCCTATTCTTGCAATTCTTCTTTCCATGTCTCATTGTCATTTTCTTGATCTTGGCACTCAACACATTCTGATAGCCATGTTTAACACAGTCCCTCAGCTCAATTGTCAAGAAACTTTCCTCATAACTACACTGCAAACTTCTCGAGGACATTGTGAGTTGGCATCCTGGCAAGTGAACAGATGAAATAGAAGCTTGATGGCAATAATTAGGATGCTGTGTGTCACCATTTATTTTAGTAGGAATTGCCTAGAGATTAGCAAAATCAAAAGCTTTCAAATTAGCTCTAAAGGTTTATAAAGATAGCACTATGTAATACAAAGAACAACAGGTCTCAAGAGATCTGCATTCTTATTTTTCTGGGGATATCACTTTCCTATCTCTGACCCTACTTTTCTCCCATATAACAAAATGAAGGGGTCAGATGAAGTGTTCTCTTAGCTCTAAATGTCAGTTATTTTGGTTGACTTCTGTGTAGAACATCAATGGTATTCAATAATGAAAAAAACTCCAAGAGTTGGTTTTCTAAACATTTGAGAGGCTTGGAGCTTGAAACAATTTCTTTTTTTCTTAAGATTTGTATGAATGGATGTGCCTTGAAAAAGTGAAATAATGTTTTTGCATTGCCCCATTCTATCGTGCCTAGTTTAGTGCCTGTCACAGGGGAGATGCTTATTAATGTTTGAGAAATGGACTGAAGAAAGAATATAAGTATTGGAGGGTTTCTTTTAGTCCTAATGTGTTATGTAAGTGTATTATTGCTTCATTATATATAGTAAACTCTCACTCATCCGGCACCCATGGGGTTTGATAGATGTTGGATAAATGTAAGTACTCTCAGTATTTCTTTGATATTTTTGCCAATTGCTTGAGAGTGCCAGTTGCTTGGTTATAGTTAACGGACACTCTACTGCTCAAATATTATAATAAAGATGTTCTTTTTCACTTGATCTGGAATGAATGATCACATGTTTAAAGCTACCTCAAAAATTTGAGGAAGGAGTGTTATAACTATATAGGTAAGTAAAATAATAAAAATAAACAGATAACTTCTTTGCAGGGAAGACCTGTATAGTTGATAGTCATTAACATAAAAGAAGCTGCAGCTTTTCAAAGTTCCTCAAGCTAGAAGGGCCACTCAAGCTAGAAGGACCGCACCAGAGCCACAGTCCCAGGTGTAAGCATCTCCTATCCCAGCTTCTTTGGAAACCCTGTCTCTTATAACATGAGGGTTCATAATTCGGCCAACATGTGTGACCTTTAAAGCCTACAGGATTGGTGGAAAGTCTACAATAAGCTGACAGTTTGATATTCAGTTAGTGATTTTGTAAGTGTAGTATGACAAATGTCACACATTTAATTTAATTCTTAAGTTGTTTCTAAACCAGTAGCTCTAGACAGTGCAAGTTAATAATAAATAATACAGCATAGGGCCGAGTCTTTAAAATTTCTGATTAAGTGTTGAGCAGTACATCTTCTAAAAGTTAAGTTTTTTTAATCAGTAGAAGTTTTGCACTTTGCAGCCCTTCCCCTCATCACCACCTCTAAGTATGTCACCAGCCACTCTTTATTTTGGACTTCTCTCCTTTGCTAACTACATTTTCCAAAATTCTTGTACACACAAAACTATAATGACCAAGCTCTAAATGTGTTTGATTCCAACACGATTTTTTAAAAAAGCCTTTCTCTGGATGTATCAGCATTGAAGTTGCTTTCACCTTTAATTTTTTTTAAATTTAAATTATATATTTATTTTATTTTCAGTTACAGTTGACATTTAATATTCATTTATGTAAGTTTCAGATATACAGAATAGTGGTTAGGCATTTCTAGAATTTATAAACTGATCCACTTGATTAGTCTAGTATCTGTTAGGTACTATATATAGTCATTGCAACATTATTGACTATATTGTATATGCTGTACAGCACATGACTGTTTTGCAACTAGCAATTTGTATTTCTTTTTTCAATTTTATTTTACTCTTAAATGTATTGAGGTGACATTTGCTAGTAAAAATTATATAGGTTCCAGGTGTACAATTCTACAATACATCACCTATGTGTTGTGTTATGTGTTCATCACCCACAGTCAGTTCTCTTTCTTTATTTTTATTTTTATTATTAAGTTTATTGGGGTGACATTTATTAGTAAAAATTACATAGGTTCCAGGTGTACAATTCTACAATACATCATCTATGTGTTGTGTTATGCGTTCATCACCCAGAGTCTGTTCTCTTTCCATGACCATATATATATTTGACTCCCCCTCCCTCCTCTCCCACCCTCTCCACAAAGCCTCAAATAATCACTAACTACTAAACTATTGATTATGTCCATAAATTTTTGTTTCTTTGTTGCTTTCAGCTTTGTGTTCCACAAATGAGTGAAATCATATGGTTCTTGTTTTTTTCTGCCTGGTTTATTTCACTTTGCATGATGGTCTCAAGGTCTATTCATGTTGTCATAAATGGCCCTATTTTGTCTTTTCTTATGATTGAGTAATATTCCATTGTGTATATGTACCACATCTTCTTTAGACAGTCATTTGCCAAAGAATAGTTTGGCTGTTTCCATGATTTGGACACTGTGAATAGTGCTGCTGTGAACATTGGAGTGCATATATCTCCGTAGACTAAGGTTTTCTAATTTTGGGGGTAGATACGCAGAACTGGGATTGCCGGATCACATGGTAACTCTATTCTTATTTTTTTGAGGAACCTCCACACCATTTTCCATAGTGGTTGTACTAGTTCCTATTCCCACCAGCAGTGTATGAGTGTTCCTCTCTCCATAGCCTCTCCATCACTTGCTATTCCTTGTCTTGTTGATTATAGCCATTTGAACAGGTGAGAAGTGATATCTCATTATGGTTTTCATTTGCATTTTCCTAATAGCTAGTGAAGTTCAGCATTTTTTCATATATCTCTTTGTCATTTGTATATCTTTTTTTTTATTAATTCATTTTTATTGTTAGACTTATTGGGGTGACATCTGTTAGCAAGGATTACATAGGTTTCGCATTTGTATATATTTCTGGGAGAAATATCTTTTCAGGTCCTCTGCCCATTTTTTGAATTGGGTTGATTGTTCCTTTATTGTTGAGTTGTACAGGTTCTTTATATATTTTAGATATTAGCCTCGTATCGGAGCTATTATTTGCAAATATTTTCTCCCATTCTGTTTGCTGTCTCTTTGCTTTATTGATGGCTTCTTTTGCTGTGCAGAAACTTTGTAGTTTGATATAGTCCCATTCATTTATTTTTGCTTTTACTTCCCTGGCCTTCGAGGTTAGGTTCATAATGACCTCCCTAAACCCAAGGTCTGTAAGTTTGGAACCAATGTTTTCTTGTACAGTTTATTGTTTTGGGTCCTGTGTAGAGTTCTTTAATCCATTTTGAGTTAATTTTGGTATGTGGTGACAGTTCGCAGTTCAGATTCATTCTTTTGCATGTGGTTTTTCAGTTTTCCCAACACCATTTACTGAAGAGGCTTTTTCTCCATTGCATATTTTTTTGCTCCTTTGTCAAAAATTATCTGTCCATGTATTTGTGGGTTTATTTCTGGGTTTTTCCATTCTGTTCCATTGATCTGTGTCTGTTCTCCTGCCAATACCAAGTTGTTTTGATTATTGACATTTTCTACTATAGATTGAAATTGGGGAGTGTGATCTCTCTAGCCTTATTCTTTTTATGTAGGATTCCTTTGGCAATTCAAGGTCTTTTGTGGTTCCATACAAATCTGATGATTCTTTTATCTATTTCTTGAAAGAATGTCTGTGGGATTTTGATGGAAATTGCATTAAATCTGTATATTGCTTTGGGTAATACAGCCATTTTAACTATGTTGATTCTTCCAATCCATGTACAAGGAATATCATTGCATTTCTTTGTGTTTTAGTAGTGTTTTATGGTTTTCAGTATATACGTCCTTCACGTTCTTTGTTAAGTTTATTCCTAGGTATTTTATTCTTTTTGTTGCAATTGAAAAAGTTAGTGTTCATCTCATTTTTTTCCCTGAAGTTCATTGTTGGTATATAGAAATGCAACTGATTTTTGTACATTGATTTTATTTTTTTAATTCATTTTTATTGTTAGACTTATTGGGGTGACATCTGTTAGCAAGGATTACATAGGTTTCAGGCATACAATTCTACAGTGCATTGTCAACTTGTTGTATAGTAAGTTCACCACCTAATGTGACTTCTCTTTCCATCACCTTATATTTAGCTTCCCCCCTCCTCTCCCACCCCCTCCCCTTTCTCCCCACCCTAACCCACTCGTCCCCAAATAAACATTAAACTATTGATTGTGTCCATGAGTGAAATCATGCAGTTTTTTGTTTTTTCTGTCTGGCTGATTTTAGATCTTCCAACTTTACTGTATTTGTTTATTATTTCTAATAGTTTTTTGGTGGAATGTTTAGAATTTTCTATATAAAAGATCATATCATCTTCAAAAAGTGACAGTTTAAGCTCTTCTATCCCAATTTGGATACCTTTTATTTTTTTCTCTTGCAGGATTGCTCTGACTAGAACTTTCAGTACTATACTGAATAGCAGGGGCAACAGGGGACATTCCTGTTTTTTTCCTCATTTAAGGAGAATAGGCTTCAGTTTTTGTCTATTGAATATAATATTACCTGAGGGTTTGTCATGTATGACCTTTATTATGTTCAGGTACTTTCCTTCTATACCCATTTTATTCAGTGTTTTGATCATAAATGGATGTTGTATCTTGTTGAAAGCTTTTTCTGCATCAATTGAAATGACCATATGGTCTTTATCTTTGATTTTGTTTATGTGGTGTATCACATTGATTGATTTTCGTATGTTGAACTATCCTTATGCTCCTGGGATGAATCCCACTTGATTACGGTGTATAATCTTTTCAATGCATTGTTGTATTCTATTCACTAGTATTTTATTTAAGATTTTTGCTTTTGTGTTCATCAGAAATAGTGGCTTATCGTTTTCTTTTTTTGTGTTATCCTTACCAGGCTTTGGTATTAGGACTATGTTGGCCTCATGGAAAGAGTTCTTCGGAAATATAGCCTGTTCTACAACTTTTTGGAAGAATTTGAGGAAAATAGGCACTGGTCCTCTTTGAATGCTTGATAAAATTATTTGGTGAGACCGTCTCATCCTGGGCTTTTGCATTTGGAAAGGTTTTGGATGACTGTTTCAATTTCCTTACTGTTGATTGGTCTATTTACATTGCCCAGTTCTTCTTGGTTCAGTCTAGGTAGACTTTATGTTTCTGGAAACTTGTCCATTTCTTCAAGGTTGTTGAATTTGGTGGCATAAAGTTCTTCATAATATTTTCTTATGATCATTTGTGTTTCTGGTATCTACATTGGTAATTTCTTCTTTTTCTTTTCTAATTTTGATTATTTGTGTTTTTTCTCTTTGCTCCTTGCTGAGCCTAACCAGGGTTTTGTTAGTCCTACTGATATTTTCAAAGAATAAGCTCTTTGTTTTGTTAATTTTCTGTATCATTTTTTAAATTCTCTATTTCATTTAGTTCTGCTCTAATTTTTATTATTTTCTTCCTTCTGCTGACTTTAGGCATTTTTTTTGTTTTTCTTTTTCTAGTTCTTCAAGATGGGATGTTAAGTTGTTAACTTGTTCTTTTTTTGTTTGTTTCTTCAGATAGGCCTGTAATGATATAAATTTCCCTCATATTACTGCTTTTGCTACATCCCAATAATTTCGATATGTTGTTATTTTGTTATCATTTGTTTCTATGTATTCTTAATCTCTTATTTCTTCTTTGATCCAGTCATTTTTAATAACATGTTGTTTAATCTCCATGTATATGTGTTATTTTTTGCTTTTTTGTGCAGTTGAACTCCATTTACAAGTCTTTTGTGGTCTGAAAATATGCTGTTCATGATTCCAATTTCCTTGAATTTGCTGAGGCTAGTTTTGTGTCCCAGCATATGTTCAATCCTTGAGAATGTTACATGTGCACTAGAATAGAATGTATAGTCTTGTGTTGTAGGGATGTAAAGTCTCATAAATGTCAACTATGTCCAATTGTTGTAATGTTTCATTTAAAGCTGATATTTCCTTATTTATTTTCTGTTTGGGTGATCTGTCCATGACTGTTCAGAGGTTGTTTAGGTCCCCTACTATAAATTTTTTGTCCGTTTCAGCTTTTAGAATTTTAAGTAGTTGCTTAATAAATTCTGGTGCTTCCTACTCAGGGGCATATATATTGAGGAGTGTCATGTTTTCTTGTACTATGCCTTTTATCATTATGAAATGTTCATTTTTGTCTGTTACTGCTTTTTTTATCCTGGAGTCCGTTTCATCAAATATAAGTATGGGTACACCTGCTTTTCTCTGGATGCTGTTTGTTGATACACCCTTTTCCTTTGCGTCTGTGTTTGTCCTTGTGGATGAGGTGTGTCTCTAAGAGACAGCAGATAGATGGGTTTTGTTTGATTGTTTGTTTTTAAATCCAGTCAGGTACTCTGTGCCTTTTTATTTTTTGTTTTGTTTTGTTTTTTTCTTTTTGGTATGTGCGTAGCTCCCTGACTGGGAATTGAACCCAGGCCACAGCGCTGACAGCACCAACGCTGAAGCCTTAAGCCACTACACCATCAGGAAACTCCCTCTGTGCCTTTTTATTGGTGAGTTGAGTCCATTTACATTTAGAGTGATGATTGATATATGAAGATTTCTTATGGTCATTTTGTTTCCTGGTTTTTGGCTTTTCAGAGTTTCAGTTTTTTCCTTGATTTTTTTAATGTCTGATTTTTTAGCTTGATGGTGTTCTATGATATTTTTTCTGTTTCCTCTTAGTTTGGTTCTGTGTCTTGGCTTTAGGGTTTTGTTTTTTGTTTGTTTTGTTTTTGTTTTTATTTTTTTTGAGTAGTTACTGTGAGGTTTATGAAAAGGAAAGTTTCACATGTGTAGTGGCTCCTTTTCTTAAGCATACTTTTAGTTTCTATTCTCTTTTGGGTAATTAACCCTACCAGACTACTGTACCTATTTTTTGGTAATTTCTGAATCTGCCGCTATACCGCTGTACCTAATTTTCAGTACTTTGCCTAGTACTTGAAAAAAAATGAAAGGTAGACCTATTTTCTACAATATCTCCAAGTTCCATCTTATTCTATCCACTTGTTTACATGTAATTAACATTTTTCTATATCACATTTTTTTTTTCTTTAATGCTCTGGAGCCCAGGTATAGGGGACAGTTAGGTTCAGGGCCTCTGGTAGGGTTATAGCTTTACTTCTTTTCTTTTATGTTCTTATTGTACCAACTTCGTGTTATTTATTTTGGCTTTTTGTTTCAGTTCAAGTAGCCTCCTTCAGTATTTCATGGAGTGCAAACCTTGTGTTGAAGAATTCCCTCAGGTTCTGTATGTCTGAAAAAGTGTTTATTCTTCCTTCATATCTAAAGGATAACTCTGCTGGATAGGTTGTTCTTGGCTGCTATTTTCTTTCTTTTGTTTATTTATTTATTTATTTATTTATTTATTTATTTTGTGTGTGGGTAGTTCCCTGGCCGGGAATCGAACCCAGGCCACAACGCTGACAGCACCAGCAACAAAGCCTTAAGCCACTACACTACCAGGGAACTCCTATTTTCTCTCTTTTAATATTTTGAATATATGATTCTACTTTCTTTTGGCTTGAAGAGTTTCTGCTGAGAAGTCTGATGACAGCCTGAGTGACTTTTCTTTTAAGGGTATAATTTTTTTCCCCCATGGCAGTTTTGAGAGTTTTTTCTTTGTCATTGATTTTTGACATCTTCAGTAAAATATGCCTTGGAGAAGTTGTGGTGAGATTCAGGTAGCTAGGGTACTGTTTTCTTGAATTTGGGGTTTCAGTTCTTCCCTTGGGGTTGGAATGTTCTCATCTACTATTTGTTTGATGAAGCTCTCATTAGAATTTTGTTCTGTTTCTTCTGGTTTTCCTATTATCCTAATGTTGTTCTTTCTAATGAAGTCAGATAGTTCTTGTAGAGATCTTTCATTTCTTTTTCTGGTTCTCAAATCTCTGGGTTTTTTTTTTTTTCCATTTTGTTGAATTTCCATGTTTCTGTCTTTGATGTCACTAATTTTTTTCCTTCATCTGGTCGACCCTGCTTCCTATGTTAGTTAGTTCATGCTTTATTTTTTATTGTATTTTTTATCTCCCAAATTTTTATTTGATTCTTTTTTGTAGTTTTAATTTTTTTGTTAAAGTGTTTGTTTTGTTCAGTGATATCCTTTCTGAGATCATTTATCTGGGTCTGAATACACAGACAGCATTGCCTGAGGTCTCTCAGTATTTTTTGGAGTGCAATGTTGAAATCTTTTTAAGTTACATCATATATTTCTAAATATATAAATTCCTCTTTTGGAGATTTTCCATTTTCTCTTTGATATGCTTTGTTCCTGAGGGAGTTCATTGTAGTTGATGTGTTTCTCTTCCTGGGCATAAAGGCTTTCTTTTCCTGGCAGATATAGAGAGGTCTTTCTTTCACTTTCCAATTAGTATCGCTACAGCGTCTTACAATATTTTCACTTGGTTGGTAGATTTTCTCACTTTTGGAGCTTTCCTGGAGCATGGGCGTCTCTTCTTTGACTCAGTTGCCTCGGTTTCAATGTACCTGTTTGTTGGAGAAATGTGGTGGGCGATGATATTCTTTGTCTCTGAGATCTGTGCAGACAGCTCTTTTACAGTTTCCCTGAATCCCCCTGCCAGTTCCTTCAGTGGGGTGAGGAATTCTGGGGGGAGGGCTCAGAGCATGTTTGCATCACAGCATAATAGTGGTTTGGGGGAAAGCACAGGGAAGCAGCTAGGCTCTGGGTTCACAGTTTCTGCCTAGTGTCAGGGGCAGTGCAGGTTAACATGGCTGTTCGTCCTGGGGTTGCTTGTTACCCTGGGTGCTGGCTCAGCTGTAAAACAGAACTTTCTTTCTGTCAAGAGCACTCAAGGTTGGGGGTGAGCCCATTTAGCAGCATAAGCCTGTTCCTCTTTTAGGGGAGTAACTAGTCGCACCTGGCATGCGCTGGAATACAAGGCTGACCCTCTGTTAGGAGTGCACCGGAAACTCAGGTGACTGCACATCACCAAGCAAGTGTGGCCCTCTCTCTGGAGTGTACCAGAGTTGGGGGTGGGGTGGGGGAGGACACCATAGAGCAAACTTGGCCCTCCATCCTGAGTGCACTGGAACCATGGGTATGGACGAAACAGAGCAGGCTTGGTTCTTTACCAAGAGTGCACTAGAGCTCGGGGCAGAGCACCACAGAGCAAGCCCAGCTCTGAGTCAGGAGTAGTCAGGTGCTGGGTGGATGGGCACTGCTTTATCTCCTCCCCTAGAGGGGTTTCCACTGTCTGATTCTCAGCCCACCTGTGATGGTGCTGCGCTTCAGCCTGTTTTCCCAGCTCCCTCTTCTGTCCTTCTTCTGGCAGCCTCAGGCTTTTGCAGTTACTTTGATGCACTGATCACTTTTCTTTCCTCCTGTCTGCCTCCCTTTCTCTGACCTTTAGATATTTTCTTGTGGTGGGTAGATCTCTCAGCAGAGGCTGTGTCACTTGGGGATTCCCTTGTCAGATTTTAGCTGTTTCAGTTTGTAATTTCCTGGAGAGATTTCAGGGATGTCTTCTCATGTCTCCGCCTTGATTCTCTAATTTGTATTTCTTCATCCCTTCACCTTTTTCACCCAGCTCTTCAACTCCAAAGTAGCCATATTTCAAGCATTATTTTACTTTCTGCCTGGTGTAGATCATATTTAATTTGCTGATCATAAGGATGAGTTTCAACTGATATTTACATTTTGCCTTCTATTTGTATGTATAATTTTTATAGAACAATAAGGAAAATAAGACTAGATAGTTCAAAATAAATGCACTCAGTTTTATGTTTCTATATATTTCTTTTTGTTTACATGTCAATAGAATTTATAATGTCAAAATAATATTCGGTTACGTTCAATGTCAGAAAAACTTCTACTGCCCAAAAACAGAGTATAGGGCACCCAAAATACAGATGGTAACAAAAATTTGTCATATATTCCATTTTCCCCCCATATGACGGCAATTCTTTTCATACCTGGAAATTATCTGCCTCTTAAAATTGTATTTAGAAACATCGGTGAGCTTAAGAATGGAATTTAAAAACTGCTCCAAAGTTGGTTAAATTTAGTTTGTATTCTGCCAATAGCAAAATTCAAATAAACCTAAGAAATCCACTCTCAACACTTTGAATATCTGACTTTGAGCTCCATTTGCTTCATTGTTCTCCTCCTTTGCATGTTAATCAGATGAAATGCCTCTTGTAATGTATCCATCTCTGCAGGCTTCTGAGCAATTTCTTTGCAACTAAGAGGGTCTCTGCCACTTTTCAATGACTTAGTCTTAGTAATTCGTTTTCTGTGCAGCCTTTACTTGTCCACAGGGATGAGCTACTCCAAAGAAGGTAGATATAACTTGAGACTCCAAGCCCAGAAGCCAGATCTGGTCACTAGCTGTGAATATGGACCTCTGGGCATCAAGCCGCAAAATTGATGTCTGTCGCTGGTTGAGCACACTGGCCTGTCCCAAGACCAATGTGTCATGTGGTTGTTATCTTGTCAGTGACAAATATGCTTAGTGGTGGTGACTTTTGACCCCATTACGCCCACCCCCCCAAAAAAGAAGGTTAAAGAAGCAGAAGGAAACTTCAAAGAACAGGAATGTGGTCATTCTTTGCAGGATGCAAGAAATATCTAAAGAATGTGGTCATTCTTTGCAGGCTGCAAGAAAATGAACCAGGATTAGCTTTATTATCAGTCACATCTTGCCTTGCACTAAATCAGAATCCACCTCATTCAGGATCTAGTGCTGCCTTTCCCGTTCTTCTCTGGACTGGACATCAAAGACTTCAAATTCTTTCATTTCACTAGTCTTACTAATGTGCTGTTAAAAAAAAATGACACTTTCTTTCCACCATCAAAAAAAATCTTTGTTCCTAAAGATAGAGGATCCGTCAGCCTTTCTGACTTAGAAGGTGAAGGTAAAATGCGTTAGTTCAATTTAAGGACGAAAGGCTGTTATCGCCGATGACCTGTTACAGCAGGGCACATCATGGGGATTAATGACAGACTCAGGGGAGCTGATGACCCACAATGAAACCAAAGGGCCATTAACCCCCATCAGTCATTTAATTCCCCAGGGAAAACCCATTCAGAGGTAATTATTGCTGTTATAACGTGGAAAAAAAAACAGAGGTGGATGAATTATATTAATGAGCTCTGAACATTATATTTTATAATATTAACCCAAGAAAAAAATAAATGGATTTAAAAATATGAGTTTCCCATTATAATTTCTAAGAAAGTACACCTTTGGAAAATTTGGCAGTTCTGAGTCAAGCCCATAAATTTGGTAAATCCCTTCCCCATTCCCTACTGAGTTCCTAATCTCAAACATTGCAGACTGTATTGTCCTAGAACATCATCTCTGTACTGTTTACTTTCCATGGATTATTTGTGCTAGGAGTGGGGATGGGGACCATTAAGCCACACAGATCTTCTGATTTCCAGCCTACACTCAAGTCTCTACCCGCTTCTGGTGTGGGTTGAGGTCTTTTCTTGCCTCCTTCCTACTCTCTCAGTCATTCAACAATGTTAAGTGAACATCTATTATGTACCAGATTCTGTGGTCTATAGGGCAATGCAGATGACAAATATCATAGCTACAAAGGAAAGAAAGAAGTTAGCCTCTGGGATTTCTGGGAAGGAAGTGTTTATTATTTCCCTAATACTGTCATAACAAATTACCACAAGCTTGGTGTCATAAACACCAGATTTTTTTTTCCTTTCATCATTCTGGAAGCCAAAGTGAGGAATTAAAGTGCTGGTAGGGCATACATCCTCTGAAGTCTCTAGGGGAGAATCCTTCCTTGTATCTTCCTGCTTTTGGTGACCTCAAGCATTCCTTGGATTGTCACCATCACTTTAATCTCTGCCTCTGTGTTCACATTGTCTTCTCTTTTGTGTCTCCCATCTCCCTCTGACCTTCTCTGATAAGGATGCCAGTCATTGGATTTAGGGACCTCCCTAAATCCAGGATGATTTTGTCTGGAAATCCTTAAGTAATTACATCTACTCTGCAAAGACCATATTTCCGAGTAAGGTGACATTCACAGGATCAGACATATCTTTTGGATATCACTATTCAACATGCTGTAGGAAACAAATTCCAGGCATGGGCATCACAGAAATTTTAGTGGCAGAGGTAGCTTTTTACACATGTAGAAGAAGAGTCTTTCCTGAAGAGAGTGCATGAGTATAGACAATAGAGAGATTTGAAAATTAGATTTTCAGAGATGTAGAGTCTTCCTAAGATTATCATCAAGCTCTTGTTCTGTTGTTTGAATAAGCAACTCCACGCCTAACAGTTCTGCAACCTCGGCTTGAGTTCCTCTGGTGGACTGGAACCTTTCCCTCTGTATACTCTCCTATATATACCTCTTGGGAATTCAGCTCCCTGTTCTTCAAGACTGCCCTTCAGAGATTGAAAAGCAGCCCATGTGTGCTCTGAGTCTTATATTTTATAAGGCCAAACATCCATAGTTCTTTCAACCAATGTCCACAGGCCAAGGTTCTGAGCCCTCTCTGCTTCCTTTGAAGCTGAGCACATCCCACTTGGCCTAATTCCCCTGAGAGCACTAAGCCCCACGGAGTGCTCCCTAGGGGGAGTCAGGGTGACCAATTAGACTTAATTTCCTTAGGGGCCTTTGTGCAGGCCTGGAAGGCTCCCTGATGAGGAGGAGGATTCCTATAAAACACCCATAGGCAGCCATTTTCCAGGATGGTATTAGTCCCTTATTGGCTTTTAAAATGCACTGGGGACCTTGCGGGGTGATTGGGTTTTGATTTTCTGAGTAAATTAGGGGAACAGTGATTGAGGAGATATACCAAATAACATTTGTACTTGTATTTATAGTATAATTATAGGACATTTGGGGAAACACTTCTCTTTTGTGTTGTCCTCAAAGACTTCCTTCATTGTTGCAGATGGGAAACAGTGAAGGCTACCTGTGTGCAAGTTCCAGTAATGAATTTTCCAATAAAGGGGACAGCTTACCCCTCCCTTGATCCTCCTCCCCACCCAGTGCCCTTGATCTTCCTCTCCCACCCAGTGTAGGCCAAAGTATAGAAAGTTTCACTTGGGCACTTCCTCCTCCTTCAGCTTTTCTCATTCAAGCCGCAGCAGGGATGGACCTTAAAGACACATGATCTTTCCTTTCTCTGTAAACGGAGGGTCTCCCTTCTTCCCCCAGCCATTAGCAAATGAATCATCTTCTCTTTCTCCAAAGAGATCAAGGCCATTTGGCATAAATTTCATAGTCAATCCTTTCCACCTGTCACAGTCTCTCTCGCTACTTTCAAGTATCTCTGGATTTTTACCAGATTTCTGACTTTCTACTTCAGGGGAAGGAAGAAGTATCCTGTCACCTTCTCAATTGACCCCTCTGCCTAAGAACACTAGGTTTTTTTCCTCCTCTATAGGTTAGGGTTAAGAGTTCTAGGGAATTATATTGGCTGAACACCTTCTGTCATAGAAGCTACATGCTGAATGAATAAATCCCATCTCAGTCTAAGAATATGTAGTGAGATTATGTTGATAAACTGTTTCTGCTTAAACCCACAAAAGACAGAGAAAAACATTCCCGATTTTATAGAAGATTGGATTAAGGAAGTTTTTGGAGAAAGGAGAAAAAATATATGTGTTGTCAACCATGCATAGAAGACAAGGGCAATACCAAAGCCTGACTGATCTGTCTGGAAGAGACACTAATATAATTTTAGATTCAGCCAATTTAGTGCATAGATAGTGCAAAGAAGAACAAGCCAAAAGATCCAGTTTAGGTCCTCCTTGTCCCACACTACAAAGAGGAGAACAGGGAATAAAAAGGAACCACGTAACTGCAGAGTGAGCTGTGGAGTACCCCTTTGTTGAAGAGTTCTTTCTAGACTATAGCTAAGGACCATTTTACTTTATAGCACCATTTAAAGAGGTGGAGATGGAGTGCATGCCAGAACCCATGAGTTAAAGAGAAAGTGACAGTCTCCCAGAGGAGAAAAGGAGGTGAATGGGAGATGGAGTCAGAGGAGCTCCTCACAGGCCTTGTGTCTTCTCGTGATTTGGAAGGATCACAAGGCATTCTGCCAAGACTCAGATCAGCTGTGACTCAAGGGTCTGCCTACTTGCAAGGTTTCCAGGGCTCCATGGCAGAGCCCTACCCCTATAGCAATAAAGGACCAGAGGAGGCACAGATAATAATGCTCTGTCTTAATGTCTGTTTAAAAGCCTACCTCTGTAAGATGAGGGATTCCATTGAAATGCAAAAAATAATTTCAGGTTTCAATGGCCTATGAAATCAGTAGCGAGAGACAAAAAATTAATTTTTCTTTAATTTGAATGCTAAGTTAATAATCATATAAATATCTTCATGTTTAATGCTTACGCAGAATTTCATTAAAGTTTCTTTGATGTTAAGCCAAATTTTGAAGTGAATTGGAACTGGTTTGCATTTCTTAAATTGGTCTTTGGAAATAATGAAAAAGTGTGAGAGTCTTGGCTGAATTCCAAGGACTGTGACTCAACTTGTTAAAGTTAAATTTTAATATTTACACATTACATGGTATAATATTTATATTAGGCAAGAGATTAGGAGTGTAGAATTCAAAATAGGATACATTTTGACTTGAAATTACAGTATGGTAATCATTACACTGAGAAAATTGGGGATTATCTAATACCAAGACTGAAGCAGCTCAAGCAAAGGATTTTGAAATATAAACACTGCTAAGCATGCAGTACTAGCTTGTATTCATGTGCTGGGTTTTATGGCAATGTGTGCTTTGTATACTGTCTGATCACTGATTGCACTCTTCTTGAGGTACTTTTAGGGGAAAAGAGGCTCACATATAATATCATCTTCTAGCTTGGATGGTAATGGAGACAGTGAGGCCATTGGTGACCTGTCCTGAGCCCGCCCAGAGATGGACTCAAGGGTGCTGCAAAAGAATGAGTTTACAATTAGGAAAGGTAGAGGAAGTTACCTAGAGTTGAATACAATTACAGAAAGACCCTGAGAATTAACCATTACAAACTCTGTACTTTACATGTGAGGAAACTGAGGCCCAAAGGGTTAAATCAGCAGTTCAAACTTTTGGCGTCCCTGGACTATACTAGAAGAAGAATTGTCTTAGGCTATACATAAAACACACTAACACTAACAATAGATGATGAGCTAAAAAAAAAGTCACAAAAAATATCTCACAATGTTTTAAAATCTTGTGTTGGGCTGCATTCAAAGCCATCCTGGGCTGCATGTTGGACATGCCTAGGTGAAATTATTTGCTTGGGGTCACCAAGTTGATTGGTGATAGATCTGACATGGAAACACACGTCTCCATACTCTAATCCAAAGAGCTTTGCCACTCCCAGATATAAACCCATATGTGCTTATGTATGGTTTGTCCATTTCTAGAGATATAAATAAATAACTGTATCTAACATCCCTAAATTTCTTGGAAATGATGCTGTAAAGGGTATGCAAGATTCAGTTAGAGGGTAGAGTAGAACTGGATGATATAGCTGTTCCTTAAATAACCCTCAAAGTCAGAGTTCCAATAGTGTTGAGAAAAACAGCAAATACTAGTCGTTGTCGTATCAAGCCCTCAGGTCTAGAGCAGAGAGGGAAAGAATTTAACCCAACATACTTGCTTACCTATTCACAAGGTAACAGATCATTGGGCCAACCTGTGAGACACTGAGTGCCCTGAAACTGAACTTGCCACTTGTCAGTGGGAGGACTTTTTTGTATTAAAGTGGGGGATTGGACAGTTGAAGTGAGTTCATGGTCTCTTCTGAGATGCTGTAATATAAACCTGCCTTATCCTTAAGATGTGGATATGCAGGTGTGCACACACAGGCCCCATGAGCATTCACTGTACCATAATATTTAGCCAGATCATTGGTTTAAAAGTCTCATGCTGTACTTATAAGACAATATTGAGACAACCAGTTACAAAGAAAGCATTCTGTCACTCACTTGGTCATTTAATCCACACTGCTTTCTTTATTTAATAACTGGCTTAGTCTTTTGCCTAACCACAGGCTTTCTTTAGAGAGATTCCATGTTACTACTCTCCTAAACTAAGCCCACAATCTGAATATTAGAGCTTTTTCACTTGGAGTGGGTTGCCTGCACACACTAAGTCCTATCTAAAAACTAGAATTTTAAAGGAAAATTCTTAAACTTATTTTACCTGTTCGACCTCCTGTTTCAAAACAATGAGCTGAGAGCACTGAATAGGAGTAAAGGAACAGGAAGGGTGGCACAGAGAACAGAGCACTAAATTAAGTCAAGAGACTAGAGTTACAGTCCAAGTGATGCCATTGACCAGGTGGGTGACATTGGATGACCCACTTCCCCTCTTTGTACTTGACCTTTCCCCATAATAGAAAATGATGGCTTTGACCTCCATACCCTCTAAAGACCCTTTGATTGAAGGTTGTTTGTTTTGGGGGTTTTTTTGCTCAATTTTTTTCTGTTTTCATGTTCTTGGTTTGAAGTACCATAAAGTGTTTCGCAGCTGTATGGTGTCTTTCAGGATAATTTTGCTACTGGTGGAAGATGTATTGTCATCTCTGTTATTATGTCACAGAGCCCTCTTATTAATCAATAAAATTGATGGGTTAATGTGTAGGTTTTATAAATGAGTAAGGACAGATTTCATATTTTATAATATGTAAACATGATGAATCCATCTTTGAGTATTGCACTCATAAGAGGGCTGGTGAGACCCCACTTACCTTGAGCATTTGAACATCTAGTTATTTGAATTAATATCAATGTTGCATTGTTAGTTTCTTAAGGCATTTGCATATGAATAAGAAAAATATTTCAGATCACTTTCAGATGGTTATTTTTTTTGAGTTTTACTGAGTAATAATGCCTTATATCTCCATAGAAATGGGACCTTTTATCTGCCTGTCTCAAAGATCTAGTATCTCTTCTCTTAATGATAATGAGGATAATGCTAAACAATATGGATAAATCAATTTATCTTCCCAGATATTTTCACATACATTATTTGAGGGTCGCAGCAATTCTCAGATATTCTTACTGGTGACGAAAGTCAAACCTTGGAGAGTCAAAATGGCATTAAATGACAGAGTAGGTGTGGATGAAAACAGATCTAAAGACTTTGCCCTGCCTTACCCATGGGGCACTCTTCAAATGTGAGATAGTTTTCAGAGGGGACATTTGAACTTTAATGAATTGTTCTCATGCATTCATTCACCTCTGCTAAGAATATTGAGGCCCTAATATATATCATGTAATACTCTTAGGCACTGGAAGGACAAGAGTGATTGAATAGTTATATTGTGGTCAGCAGAATAATATCACCCCAATGATGTCCATGTCATAAGCCCCTAAACCTGTGAATATGTTATTTACAAGGCAAGAGAAAATTTGCAGATGTGATTAAGTTAAGGATCTTGAGCTAGGGATGGTAGCTTGGATTGCACAGGTGGGACATAAATGTAATCACAGGGGTCTTTATAAGGGGGGATGCAGGAGGGTCAGAGTTAGAGGAGATGTGATAATGGAGTTGGAGGCAAGAGAGAAATTTGAAGATGGTATGCTGCTAGCCTTGAAGGTGGAGGAAGGTACCACATGCCAAGGAAGGAAGGTGACCCTTAGAAGCTGGAAAAGCATGAAAACTGATTCTCCCCCTAAAGATTTCAGGACTGCAGCTCTGTTGACTACTTGATTTTAGCTGAAACCCATTTCAGACTTTTGCCCTCCAGAACCAAAAGAGAATGAATTTGTGTTGTTTGAAGCCACCAAGTTTGTGCTAATTTATTAGAGCAACCATAAGAAAATGATACAGTGACTGTCTCAAGGAACTCAGTGTCTATGACAGTGAAGTGTTCTATCAGAGTAGAGTAAGTGAGGTTCAAGAGAAGCTGGGGAGTGCTGGAGAGTGGGGGTGAGAGGCTCTAAACCCAGCCTGGAAAGAAGGTGGAGTGTCAGTTGAGAATTTCTCAAGGAAGTACAAGGAAGATCGAATCACAAGCATTTGGGCACAAGTTTTCTATATGTTATTGTGTACAAGGTAGGACCACTCCAGGGGAAAATGAATATTTTCTTTGTCTTAAGGAGTGGGGGGACAGTACAGTAAATGACCCATTGTTCCTGAGTATTCTGTATCCTAACATAGTCTTGGCAGAGTCATCCGATCTGCTTTCATGGAGGCAAGCAAGCCCACTGGGTGGTCGTAGTTTAGAGATCTGTGTGAAACTACATATATGCAATGTATCTGAGTGTGCATATGTACAACACTCTTAATATCCATCGAGTGTAACACAGCATATATATCAGCATAATATTCAACATCCATTAACTTAGAGACACACTGTGGAATTTAAAACAGTTGAAGTTTGACGTTGATCATCTCCTTTCCAGTTTGCATTAGAGCATACATTGCAATAAATGGAAGCAATTATAGGTGGATTCAATGACAGTATCATCATCATCATTTGTTGAATTACAATTCCTCTAGCCAATCAGTACTCTAAATAACAATAAATTATATTAGGCTTCCAGTATTACTTGAGCATGTAGGGTGCTGCGGATCAATGGGTACCTGATACTTGAAAAGCTGCAGCATTCAGTTCTTGTTGAATCTGTAGTTAACAAATAAAACTAAGTTAATCATAGTAAATTGTTCATTTAACTACATTCTTGCTGTTGAGCACACTGTGTTCTGAGGAACAAGAGTGTGAAGTGCTGCCGAGTGTGGGCCTGTGCTCTTTTATGTCTCGGTGCCTGTTAACAAATGAATGCCTCTATCAGCATATTCAAATGGTGTGTTACTGTGATAAAATGCTTCATCCCTGTGGGCTGCAGATTTATCTGGCTTGAACAGTATGTGTTAATCAATGATTGTTTTATATTAAAAGGCACAGATTAATTTGCTACAGATTGGCTGGCACTTTTCCAAGAAAATATCAGCAAACAGAGGGGTTCTAAAAGTAACGTGTGAAATGTATGTGAAACAGGTAGAAAGAAACTATTGTGGCTTATGGTAATCAAAATTCTTCCCAGTTATTATAAGCACCTTGGAAAGAAAATAGGCATAAAAGCCTTAAAAATGTACAGAGTTTATATTTAAAGATACAATTACGGTAGATAAAGTCCCAATCTATTATTTATTCCCTTTAGCTTCTGGGCCTAAAAATGCCTTCATCTTGTAAAATGAAATTTACATTAAGCCTGAAATAGTGTTTAGGCTCTCTTCATATTTCAGAAGAGGACATGTGCTGGCTTTCACACACTAGCACAGTGTTTGTAATGTTCATTAAAAATTTTAGGGACCATGATGTTCAGCGACTACTTAGCATAATTTTCTTTTACTAGTTTACTATGCACAAGTGATACTCAATTGAGTTTTAGCATGAATATGCTAGTGATATACAGTGCAGTGTCTCCATATGGCACATTTGAGAGAAGCATATTAAACACATTACACAAACAGAGCTCATCACCACACATATTATTGATCAATAATGCACCAATTAGACAATACAGCAGTCATGAAAGTAAACACTGGCATATGTGCCAAAGGTCTAAATGGAAATGAGATTGAGAGAATAAATGAGAACAGAGAAGGGTAGGTAATAAAAGAGGACCTCATAAGTTAGACAGTTACAATGAACCCAATGACACAAAGTCTTTTATACTGTCCTGAGGAAGAGAGCTGAAACCAATATTATTGCTTAACTCATTTCCCGTTGAGAAAAAAAGAATAAAAGTGCAGCTCGCTGACACATTCCTTTAATTTTACATAAACACACTCTTTGAGGCTGAACCTTATCTGACTGGTTTTCAATGTGAAAATAATATATGAAAACTCTTCTTGGAATTATTTCTTAGAAGAACTTGTCCCCAAAACTAATGTAACAGAATTGTATATGATGATCAGTATTTAATAATATTTTTCATGTGGTAAATTTCAAAGCACAGAACTTTGGGAGTAACGTTAGGATTATAATTTGCAAATTATCTTGGGGTAAATGTTGCAGCTGCAAGCACTACCAGTGAGTATTCTTGGAGCAAACGTGAAATGGGTTAAGCTAGGTGGGTTTTTAGGTAGACCTAGAAAATTTTTTCTTTTTAGGCTAGTACTGCCCAATACAAGTACAATGTGAGCTACAAACAAACCACTTATGTAAGTTTACTTTTTCTAGTAGAAATGTTAAAAAGTGAAAAGAAATAAATGAAATTTATTTTAATCACATTTTACTTAATTCAGTATATGCCTAATATCATTCAACATGCAACCTATATAAAATTCTATTTAATATTATGTCATGCTAAGTCTTTGAAATCTGATGTGTATTTATACTTACAGCACATTTCAGTTCAAACAAGCCACTTTGCAAATGCTACCATATTAGTGTAGTTTGATATAATTCCATTACAATTCCTCTACTCCTCTTTATCATGTGCTCCTTTGGATAAAAAGTTCTTTAGAAGATTGTGATGGAGAGGTTGAATGTGTTAACTATGCTAACCGAGGCTCAGAGTGGCTTATGACTTTGCCAATCTCACTTATCTTTAAAGTGTTAGAGTCAGTCTCTGAGGCCTTTCCACAATGTAGTGTCCTTTCAAAAGTCCAACTTGTAAATGTCCCTCCATTTCATTGTTTTCTAAAAAAGTCACATATGGACTATTAGTCCATTAATAATGATAACCCATAGAAAGCTATTAAAAATACTTAAAATATTGTCGCTTTGCTCTAACATTTAACACCTTATTCCATGTTCTGAATGGAAGGAATTAGAAGCACTTTGCAATTAGAACACAAGATGGTAATGCAAAAATGAAAACTTCTCCTGAGTAAAGACAACTTGACTTCGTATCTCGTTCTGTGTCTCATTAGCTGAGTGACTATGAACATTAGGCAGCAGTTCTGGGCCTCAGTATCTTTATCTGTGAAATGGGAGGTTAGAGAGGCTGTCTCACTTATTTCTTAGAGTTGTTTCAAGTCTCAACTGTATGTAAGATCATACTTGTGTAAGTTTTTTTTGTGAATTAAAAAGTATAATGCAAGTGTAAGAGCCTGTTGCTTTTCAAAAAGAAGCAAAATTTGAAAATCCTGGTATGTACCAGATTCAGTTATTTATTTAATTTGTAATGTCATTGATAATATGTCAATCCACTCACCTTCAAATAATTACACCAGTACAGATCAGGTTAAGCTCTCCTCAGCCAATCCCCAATTTCTCTTCCTTCCTCTTAACCACCCATTGCAAGTTCACTTTATATATGCATTTTGTCAAGATGTGAACATTTGGTTAAGCCCAGTGCTAGATCTGAGATTATCAATCAGTACACCCATACCTTTGAATGACAGGCTGAGCTGGTGACCTCATATAAGCAGAAACCCTTCACCTTTACAGCAGAGCACATTTGTACCAATGTCATTGCTGTGTGCAGCCAAATGTCATGTGCTTATTGTATCTGTACAAGTGTGTGTGTGTGTGTGTGTGTGTGTGTGTGTGTGTGTGTGTTTGTATGCACTATGTCAAGACTCAAGAATGAATTTCTCATTGAGGAGTAAATCCATGGATCCACTCTACATTCTTGGGATAAACTTGCCTCTTATATTGACTCAATCATTCTTTTCATAAGATCTGGGGAAAATAAAAGCTAGCGCTTTCTTCTTCATATTAATTGGCAGTAATGTTGACTATTAAACTTACTATGGCAGTATTTGTTATAGAGAATGTTCTTATTTACTAGTGGTGAGAGTAAAGTAGGAGAAGAAAAATATGCCACCAAACATTATCGTGGTGCCTTAAGTAATAAGAATAATAATGATTATGGTGATGATAGAAATAAGAACTGCTATTTGATCAGCAATAAGTTATCTTTGTTTAAGAATATGAAATATTAAAATATTAAAATGACAAGGCAATGTCCATTTTTATTCAATATTCTTCAGAAACCAAATGCAAAGCGACAGAAGATTATAATAACAATAGTGAGCATACCTACAATATGCATCGTTAACCAAATTACTATTGCTGATGTCATTAACACGTGTCATGTTTCAAAAGATGAACTTGTTTTAATTTACTTTTTGAACATGCACAATAGGGTCTCCAAGCATTTAAATAAAACAGGGACAATTCATTCGAAAAGAAGGAAATTATCTGGATATATTGGTCACAACTTGCAAGCATTTCTGACAGCAGCCATTTGATGAAGAGAAAATTACACAAATTGCCAGTTATTATCATTTTTAATAAATAAACCTTCTATCTTTTTCTTCCCTCCCTCCATCTTCTATGCAATAGTGTTCAACAAGCATATTTTCAGTGGGACCATTTCTATTACAGAGTGATTGAGCTCTGATTTACGCATCAATTACCCACCTTAATGGAGATTTTCATGCTCCCCTAGCTGACATCAATGAAGCATAACTGTGTAAATGCTTTATTTCATACCAGTTTTGGATAACTGAGACTGATAACTAATCATATCAAGAGACAATGTGCTATAATGCAGGAAACAATAAATGCTTCCCTTTGAAACCTCATCTATTAGTTATAAGCTCACCATTCACATGCTTAGATCAGTCATTCACTTATTTGTATAAGTCTCTTCTTCTCACTTGGTACCACAGTGCAATTAGGGATTTTACCCTTGAATATAAGCATTTGCAAAGACCAAACTCTCATTTTTCCAGCTTCCCCAAAAAGCAGAAAATTTTGCTGTTTTCCCACCAGTGTTGTAGACCGAATTCGCCAAATATGGAGAGACAGTCTGAGGGACTGAGCTTGGCTGCACCTTTAATCTCTTGTTCAGTCATCTGTATTTGTCCCATGGGATCATCTTTAGTGCCACTTAGTGTGTACTTGGAACTAGCTGACGTGCAGAATGTGAACTCTTCCATTGCTCAAAACCCAGCTGGAACACAATTGCCTGATTTTGCTTTCCACCCCATGCCAACCTGAGGGTATTCTCAGAGCACTTTGTTTCTGTAGTCATAGCATGTGTTGCCTTGCACTGTGATTATTTTGCAGTCAAGTTACCTTCCTTTCTGGGCTGTGAATTTCTGAAAGGATTGGACTGTGTCTTATTTTTGACTCAGCACCAAGTGTGGTGCCTGGTGTGACGTAAGCACCCAGTAAATATTTGTTGATTAAATAGACAAATTAATTAACATATTAATTAATGTATTTGTCAACATTTGTCACTGAGCTTGGACAGAAAAAATATGTTTGCCTGTCATTTGTTCATTCAGTCAGTCAAAAATATTTATTGAGAGCGGAACACTGAACTTGGCACTTTGCCAGACAAATGGGAAGCAGAAATGTGTTATTCCTCCATAGTGACAGTTTCATTTAACACTTAACAGTTCTCTCAGACAGAGAAGGAAAGGAAGAAAGAAGGATGGGTTGAAAGGCCAAAGAAGAGTTGCACTGAGGTAAAAGGAAGAGGAATGGATAACGTGTAATTTGGAGTATAAGAAATAATTCCATAGGTGTTGACACTGACAAGGCCCAGTGTTTTCATTGTGAGATAGCTTAGAAATGCAGTCTGGGGTGTACTTGTTTGCTAGGGCTGCTGTACCAAAGTACTACAAACTGGGAGGCTTAAAACAATAGAGATTTATTGTTTCAGTTCTGGAAACAAGGTGTCACCAGACTTAGTACTTTCTAAGGGCTGTGAGAGAAAATCTGCTCCAGACATTTCTCTAAGCTTCTGGTGGTTTGCTGGCAGTTTTTGGCATTCCTTGGTTTATAGCAGCATTACCCCAGTCTGTGCCTTTATCTTCACTTAGCATTTTCCCTATGTCTCTCTGTGTTTAAATTCCCCTTTTCATAAGGTTGTCAGTCATATTGGAATAGGGACCCACCCAACACCATTGGACCTCATGTTATCTAATTATATCCGTAATAACCCATTTCCAAATAGGGACACATTCTGAGGTGGGAATTGAGGACTTCACCATATGAATTTTTAAAGGATATACTTGAACCCATAACAAGGCTGGGTACCTTGCAGTAACCTTTTCAAAGCAAGAGGGAGAAGTGGAACCCAAGAGGAAGTCATAACCATAGGCCTATGTGACATGTGAGTAAACAAACCTGGGGTTGTGAAAGTGGGCAAGAGAAGCAGGCTGTACCTGGAAGTTCCTTGCTGCAGTCTTGATCTCATGCTCCCAGTTGTATGTTCAAGCCAAAGTTCTGTGGGGTGAGTGTGCCATGCAGAGGCAGGGCCCCACAGGGTAAGCCTTTAGGGAGTAGAACTTGCCTGGGAAAAGGTTAGTGAATACATGGAGACCAAAGGATTTGGTGAGACATGAAAATAGAGTCAGTTTAAAAGTATCAGTTATAAACTGCTTGATAAGGACATTAATTTGCTTAGGTTAAAAGTAATTAAGAATATGATTTCTGAGAAAATATTGTTTTAAATTAAGTAGTTACTGAAATCGTCTTGCTTATAACTAACTGAAAATAAAACACCTTTTACAAGTGTCATTTATGAGAAGCTGGGTTATGTTATTATAAGACTTTGACTTAGGAAAGAATTCCTAATATTTAATGGGCATGGAGAGGAAATACTTTGGGCAGCTTTTTCCTAATTTGAAAGATATAGTTGTTCTGTGTAAGTTGGCTGCAGAAACAGTAAGTGTGGAGCTGATGATGTGGCACATGGGGTGGAACCCGGATATACTGGGACTGGATAAAGGATCACCAAGAGCAGAGGGCCAGGCCAAGCCAGAATTCAAACCAACCACAAAGTCCTTTTCAGCCACTGTAAATATTCAAAGCCTGTCACCACCTCCTTTCATGTGGATCCATGGAACCATTTATGATAATTTAAAGCTTATATTTCCTTGAAATAGATCAATATTCAGATCTAGCAAATCTTTAAAGCTCAGCATTAAAAAATAAAAAAGAAACATTAGCATTGACTGATTATTTTAAAGAAATAATTATAAATGAGATGATTTCAAGTTGATACTGAAGAGTACATGAAGAAACATTGGAAGAATGAACAAGAGAATAATAAAAGTTGTTATCTCTGATTAGCAATGGGGAACATGGTAGATGCTGATAGAAGTGGGTGTGAGAACATTTTATATTATTTTGATTTTGTGTAATTTTAGAACTGATTCAGAAGTCATAAATATATCAATACATTTACTATATTCACTCTCTGATTGCATATTTTATTGGCTTGTGGTATCCACTTCAGGCCCCTAGTAGTCTTCAGAAAGTAATTTTGAAAGCATCTTATCATGCAGTTGTTTGCAGCTCTCTCTGGTCACATTGAATGTGAGGTCATCATTAGTTTATGTTACCAGCGGATTGAAGAGCCAAGACGAGTGATAGCTATGAGTAAATCTTATTTTTAATGAATGCTTCAGAACTGGAGTTATTTTTAAAATGGTTTTCTATAAAAATGGAAATCAGACACTAAACTTAAGAAAATGTTACAAAAGCAGAAAAGAAACTCAAGGGTGCTTAGATATGTATTGTGCAATGGAGTCTTCTTGTAGTGGGGTTTTGAGTATGAAAGAGGAAAGGATGCTTGACATGAAGTTGAGGGAGATAAAGTTATATTGTTGTAAAGGGATAGCTAGCACATGCTAAGTTAGTAGAGGAGGCAAGTAACTTGTTGGGGAGACAAACACCTCTCTCAAGCAGTCAGGGATATTGGACCATGTCTCTTAGCCAACAGTTATATTGTGCAAGGACAAAGGAATTTAATTTCACTGCAAAGACTACTATTGAATTACATTTTAACAGGTTTCTAGAAAGTTATTGATATGCTGACTACTACTGCAGCAGATGAGAACTTTTGAGTTGCTAGAGTCATGGTCATTCTGCTTAGAAGTGGCATTTCCGTTAAAGTGAAATCCTGTAAAAAATGGTATTTTAGGTGACTCATAATATTGTTGGTAATTAATATTCATTTGGGTGTCTACCTGTGCTTGCTGTTCAGACTTTACATGTTCCCCCTGAATCAATGACATCATGCCTCTTTTTTGAGTAGAAGTTAAATGTGTGTATGCCCCTTCTCTTCTATTTACCAGCATCTTCTTTTTGGCTAAGAGGAGAGTCTCTGGATTCTGGCAGCCTCAGTGGTTGTTCTGCTCGCACCAGTTACTAGTGTGATGTTGGGCATGCTAACCTGTCTGGGTGTCATGTGCCTCAGTTTCCTCACCTGCAAAGGGCAGATGAGAGTACCTCATTAGTGTTTCTGTAAAGATTAAATAAAATAATAATCATAAAATGTCTAGCATTGTGCATGTCATGGAGCAAGGAATCAGCAGAGAGTAGCTAAAAGTTTAATTGTTGTTCTGCGTGACAAGTCTATCCTTTTAACTGCTTTTTACCTTTAAAGCATTTCTACCAACACATATCAGCAGTGTAGATTTCTACATAATAGAATACATCTGTCCCCTAAAGGGGCCTAGTTCTTGATTTATCTTCATGTTACATCCATCAAATTTTGGTACGTCCAAACAGACCAAATAAAAATGTTTATATGTGACTGATTATATCATGTGCGGAGACCAGAAGTTCTTTTATATAGGGTGCCTGGGAACCACCCAGGAGATTCCAATGCAGTTGATCTGGAATGTGATCCAGAGCATGAGGACTTATAAAATCTTTCCTGGGTGATTCCAATGTGCAGTTAAAATTGAGAACCAGATCATAGAAGGCTAGTAAAATTTAAAAATATTTCAAATTAAAACGTTAGTATTTTAAACCTCATATCAATGTTATTGCGAATTAAGTCTATGTATTGACCAATTTAATGCCTCTATCTCAAAGGTCAATTTTGAGTCCATAGAGAAAAAATTTCAGAGGATATCTACTGAAATATATTTTACCATAGTCTGTTATTAGACTTTATTTCTTTTTTGATAAGATAACTTCTTTTTTGACATTCAATATTATTTTATGTTAATTTCAGGTGTATAGCATAGTGGTCAGACACATATATAATTTAAGAAGTGATCATTCTGTCTAATCTAGTGTTCACATGGCACTATATGTAGTTATTACTATACCATTGACTATATTCCTTATGTTATACCCTACATACCCATGACTACCTTGTAACAACCAATTTGTACTTAATCCTTTCCTGTTTTCACTCACTTTCAAACCCCTCCTATCTGGCAACCATCAAAATATTTTCTATATCTATGAGATTGTTTCTATTTTATTTGTTTGTTCACTTTGTTCTTTAGATTCCACATATAAGTGAAATCACATTGCATCTTTCTCCATCTGACACTCCACTCAACACATTAGAAAGACTTTAGACCTCAGTAAAAGAACACTTTTATCATAATTTTTGTGGAGTAAAGAAAACTGGTGAAGGCTATATGTAATTATCTTCAGCATATGCAGGCCCTGTAGCAGTAGCTGAGGGTTTTTGAAAGAGCACTGGATTAGGAATCAGGACAGTGTTATCCTGGATGCAGCTCTCATAGGTTAGAACATTTTTCTGAGCCTCAGTTTTCCATGCTTAAATGAAAATAATAATCCCTGACTTGCTAATTTATCAGGTTTTGCTGAGAAGCACATGAGCCTCTGTGCCTTAAAGCTTTGTGCAATGAAGGTACAGCCTCATCAGGTGCCAGTGAGCTCAGCCATTACTGTGAGTAGCCAACAGTAATTTACAAAAGTCTTCCTAATGCACTGTCACATTTGACCTTTACACCAACTGCATGGAGAAGGAAGAGAAAATTATTCCCATTTTACAAATAAAGAAACTAAGGCTTAGAAATGTAAAACAATATAAATGATCAAGCAACTTGTAAGTGAAAGAGCCATAGCCAAGATCTGAATCTAGATACCATCATTTCTGGATACACTATAAAATTCTTTAGGAACAACAGAGCCTGTTTAGTTGATTGCTATCGGTTAGGTTTTCACTAGGTTTTTCCCATTCTTAGGTGTATTTAGTTATCTTTGCAGCTTGAGTATTTGGTATTTGTTAGAAATATTACATCATTTGAGATGTTTGGTAGGCTAGTCAAAATAAGTTTGTCCTAATCCTAAATCAAACAGTTTTTTTAAAGTGTTTACCTACAATGTCTGTATTGGACTTTGCTGTATATGACTTAAAAGCCACAGACCTCTCCCTTAAGGAGTAAAAAAGTCTAATGGAAGACATAGAGAACCCTAGTTAAATAAATATAAACTCACAAGATTAAACCCCATTAATGAGCAAGGTGTAATTTAAGATTAAGACTATCTGTATAGTAAAATATTATTCAGCTATATGAAAGAATGAAGTACTAATCTGTTACAACATGGATAAACCTTGAAAACATTATGCAAAGTGAAAGAAGTCAGACACAAAAGACCACTTACTGTGGAATTCCACACATATAAAATATCCAGAATAACCAACTTCATTGAGAGAGAAAGGTTCATGATTGCTTAGGACTGGGCTAGATGATAGGACTGAGAGGGTATTAACTCAGGTGTACAGGGCTTCTTTTAGGCGTGAAGGTATTCTAAAATTATGTCATGATGATATTTGCAGAACTCTAAATATACTGAAAACCACTCAACACTGGATTGTACACTTTGAATGGTACATAGATTATATCTCAATAAAGCTGTTATAAAAAATAAAGGAGAGTGTGGGGACCAGAAAAGAAGGAGAGTAGGTGAGACAGAAACAAGACAAGAGGAGTGCTTTTTAGAATATCTGCATAACCCCACTGAAGGATGATTTGACAAGATTTCTGGATGAGCTCAATCTTTGCTTCTGTTTTCAGAAGTGGAGAGAATTGGGCATTCCCAAGGTGTCCCAGCAGGAGAATACTAAGCCTTTTTCTTGCCAGGACTTATGAAGTATTGGTTACACTTTGTTTTTAAAAGCACAGGTTTAAAGGAACTCTAAAAATAAGTGCTAGCTTGTTTTCCTAAGACTTAAAGAAATTGGCATGGCCAAATTGGCACCTGACAGAAGTGTAGCATAAATGTCTTGTGTGTTTTCTCTCCTCTCCTCTCTCTCTTTCTTTCTCTCTCTCTCTCTCTCTCTCTCTCTCTCTCTCTCCATTTGCTGAATAGAATGATTGTGTTCAGAGGCCTTAGTGAGTTCTGCTTTCAAATATGATATAAAGTTCTAATAACTTTAGAGACTTCTTTCAAGGCCATGTTCACTTCTCCAGACCCAAAGTCTTCATGTATCTTCCTTAAATATGTAAAATAATAATGGCATGATTTTATCTTTTTAAAAGAGTTTTGAATTTCACACTACATTTAAGTGCTCATAGATATTAGCAGATAAATTAAGTACATAACTGGGGGGCAATTTGGAAAGTAGTGAAT
The DNA here is from genome assembly GCA_004026885.1 of Lyroderma lyra. Classification (NCBI taxonomy): domain Eukaryota; kingdom Metazoa; phylum Chordata; class Mammalia; order Chiroptera; family Megadermatidae; genus Lyroderma; species Lyroderma lyra. The sequence continues at coordinate 46,563 of PVJL010005001.1, forward strand.
AGCAGAGCTTCTCTTTTTTAACTAATAGAAACTATGCAAAGATAAGGTCTGTGTTAAATTCAAAATAAATCTAGATATTGAAAAAAGTATCACTTGTACTTGGTACACACACACCCACACACATACATATTATAAAAGACAGAAATTGATTTAGGAGAGCCACAAGGAGGGAATTACAGCTTGTTTCCTTTGGATGAATTAAATATATATTTTTATGCTTTTACAAAGATATTAGTCAAAATAAAGGTATTCTGTGCCAATTGGATTAGAAATCAGTGAAATTGAATTATTAACCTTCATATTCATCATTACTACAGTAAATTTGCATTAGCAGTATTTTAAAACAAACTTGTAATTTAAAAATATCCGTGTTTTTTAAAGGTTTAAACCAACTAGCTAGGCAAAATAATCTAATTAGTTAAACAATCATTATTAAACTTCATAAAATATACAAACTAAATGGATTTAAACTAGTTTTTATTGTCCCTCACTCAGGCTCTCCCCAAAGATGTAGTTAATTTTTACAATCCCTTTAGGTTCTGTACATTTTGGTGTAAGAAAAGTAATGGTTTTTCTATATTGAAATCCAAATTAAATTCCTAAAGTTTTTCCCTAATGGTAATTTCTAATAAAATACAGTCCTAAGGAAAGTTGACCAGTGGAGTACAAATGATACAACTATTGATTTTTGAGTGTGATGGAAACATGGAAGGCAGAAAGGACAAATCATGAGGTTTTAGAAAGAGGGTAAGTTTGGGAATTGGAAGACCTGGGTCCCCACCTACTAGTTTTGCCACACACCTGCTGTAAGGCCCAGTGCCTTTCTGAGCTCTATTTTGTCTTCTGTAAAATGAAGGGACCAGAACTAGCTGATTGCTAAAGTCCCTTCCTGCTCCAACAGTTTCTTTTCTGAAAGACTGGACTGCATTTTCAGCCTGAATGTGCTACTACTCTGAGCTAAGTAAGAGAGATGGCAGAATGGATTTCTTCAGATAAATACTCAGAAGTGGAATTGCTGGGTCATAAGGTAGTTCTATTTTTAATTATTGTAGGAACCTCCAAGCCATGTTCCATAGTGGCTGCAATAATTTGCATTCCCAACAAAAATGCACAAGCCTTCCCCTTTTACCACATCATTGCCAACACTTGCTGTTTTTTTATTTATTAGGTAATAAACTTATTGGGGGGATCACCTCATAAATTATATGAATGTCTAACCACTACAATGTATACCTGAAACTAAAGTAAAATAATATTGAATGTCAGCTATAATTGAAAAATAAAATAAATAAAGCCTACTTTGAAATAAAAATATGAATCTACATGTGCCCTTCATTTTATCACCCCATCAATGTACCAGTGGCCTGTAATGATGATAATGGAAGTTACCTATGTAAAAAGTCAGGTTTAAGGAAAAGGATAGAAGAGTATATAAGAAAAAAAGAGGATGAGAAGAAATCACTTGGACTTGAAGATGAAAGAGACACAGGTTCATGTCTTCCTTTGCCATTACCTTAATGAGGGTTTGGGACATCTCCTGTCATTTCAGGAGGGCCTTACTTTCCTCCCGTGTTAACAATGTCAATTTGTCTGTTATTGGAAGCAGGGTAAAGAGGTGTGAAAATAAAAGCTAATATAAAAGGCCCATTCTAGAGAGAAACTTCTCACCACCACACTTTGCTTTGGAGTAACAGTACATCCATACCACGTTTCATTGTGCTTCGCTTTATTGTCCTTTCCTGATGTTGCATTTTTCACAAATTGAAGGCAAGACCACCCACCAGCAAAAAGATTACAGCTTGCTTTATTGAGATACTCACTTTCTTGTGGTCTGGAACTGAATCCACAGTGTCTCAGTATCTTTGAGGTATGCCTGTAGTTAAATTGAACGTATACTTCTTTCTGTCCTTTTCCTATCAGCTAGGGCAGAGGTCAATAAACTAGAGAGAAAAACAGAAAGCTTTTGGTTAATTAAAAGTAAATCAATTGTTATTGTTCACTGGTTTTTATATCACCACAATGAGACAAATTTCATTTTATTTCTGGAGAAACATGTTGGAAGAACATCCTAAATTGCTTAGTGGAGAGTCCTTGAGTTGAGCTTTTTTTGCTCAGTTTCAATGTAAAAGTGTATTTTCACACTGGTAGGACCAATTCATCCTGTCCTCATCAGTGTGAATAAACTTGAATATTTAGAAAATATGATGATTAATTCTGATTTCTGTCTTGAACATGTCTTTGTGGGCTGTGGACCTTTTCTTCCCCCTTTGGAAAATAAGCCCAGGAATGTAAATGTACATAAGATTATCAGGGGACAGACATATGCTTTCCTGTGGCCTCTGCAGGGATCACAGTTTCAAACACAACCTGCCTGAATTGTAAGAACTTTAATTGAGTAGATAAAGAGGTCCTTATAGTTATAAACTGCAGTAGGTATAACAAGAGGCTAAATACATAGCTGTGGTTTTAATTAGCTGGTGCTTCAAATTAGTAATTTTGGTTTCAGTCAAATCAGTGACATTTTATACTGTGAAAGCCTCAAGTAGTTCGTTTCTCATTATACCTCACCATGTGAAGCTTTCAATACAACACCATGCTGAGCAAAAAAGGAAAAAGTCGGAGAGATTTTGTTGCTTTCCAAAAGCAGTGGAAGTCTATGGAGATTAAATTTATTCTTGCCAGAGATATGAGAATTAACTGTACTTTGTTATATGTGTTAAAAAATGCAGAAGGCAGTTTCCTTGCAACAGATAACACCCATGTGCACACTCAAGCTGCTATTCACATTTTCGTCTGGAATTTGGTAACTAATGAACTGCTGCAAAATGCAGCCAAGAGCCTCTGAAAAAATCAACCCATGTATAAAGCACCAAAATAACATTGACTGCTGGCCACTTGAAGGGTTGTCATGGAAGTCGAAGCACATTTCCATTTCTTCTCCTTTTTTCTCTTCAGGATTGTAATTATACCTTTCTCTCAGAGGAGATGGAAGGTAGTTTGCAAAGCCAAAAGACCAAAGTACTTCAGTTCTCTTCATGGAAGAATTAAATATGATCTATGGGCCTGTCATTCTGGGCTCTCGGGTGCACAGAACAAACAGATAGCTAGAAAACTGATACCTTGCTTACATTCCTCAGAAGCAGAAGATTTTGGCTGCTGTTTCTGTGTTGAGAATCACCTGCTATGGAAAAGCAAAGAAATTGTGTATTTCTCCTTTGCAGCAAAACCTCCTCTGACCCTGACTAAATATTGTTTTAACTTGGTCCTCCACCTCCACCCCTGACACCCTATGACAAATTGATGATGAGATTCGGTTACACTCAGTCAGTATATGGTGCTGAAGTTGAATCTCATGCTCCACACTTCACAGAATGAAGATATTACTATGCCTGGTTGATTCCCCATTAGTTTCTAACACAAAGACATTGTGACACATGGCAGCTGTTTGGGGTTCTGATCTCAACTTGTGAATAGAAATGAGAGATGATGCTAGTAAATATTAATACAAGTGGATAGTATCTGAGACTATGAATTATAGGCTGGCTTCCAGTATCTAAACTAGGCATCTTTCTTGACCAGGCAGGGCCTAGATGTGGAGCCTGGGCTTTCAGTGGAGCTCTGTAGGTTCTTTGTTTTTCCCAGACAGTGAAAACATTTGCTGAGCATACTCATGAGTGGCTCAGTGAGCTCTTACATATCTGGCATCGCTTGTATTATGAAAGCATAATGCATATTTAAACATTGTACAAATGTTGACACTATTTTAAAAATGGAGAATGTTGTTTATCCAGAAGACAAGACTATCAAAGTCACTTTGAATTTGTCGGTTCAAGGATTCCTGTGGAGAAAGGTGAGTGATAAAGACTAGTGACATTTTACTCTTCATGTATCAATATCTAGTTAAGCTGCCATAGATATTTCATGCTGTGGGCTCTTATTGTGTAAATTAAAGTTATGATACTCATGAGCAAACTACGCTACCAATGTTAGGCAGTAAGTTTTGGAATATATTAAAAACCTGTCTATTGCACCTTTACGTCTGTATATCTCTTGTAATTCCTTTAGTTATTATGTTCATTTGCATGTCATTTATCCAAATAAGTCTTAACATGGCAGTATTAACACAGGGAAGGAAAGCAATATTTATATAGCACCTGCTAGGTATTTTATGTACATTCATATAATTTGAATTTATCCACCATACAAGGACTGTCTGGAAAGTATTTAGCCATGTGATATGAAAAATAGAGGCATATAAGGCTGGATTTTTTTGGAACAACTCTTGTATATGTACTCACTTTGGGTAAGATTACAATCAAAAGCATAATGAACAAAATTAAGTCCATTACTGTAAGATATAGATTATAGTTTACTACTCACAATTTTGCATGATAAAGAAAATAATAGCTTTTTTTAAAAAATAAGGAAGCATTTCATTCTATAAAATGCAGGAGCCCAGAATATATCTTAGATATTGTCTATAAGCTTTTATGCTGATCCTCCAATGGGAGCAATGAGTTTCATAGAGTTATGTGTGTTTGTAAAATATTTGTGTGCCCAAATCATTCAAGGCTTTTGACACCTCCTTTACTTCTTAATAATTTGTTGTTCAAGCCAGTCCACTTTCTTTGTGAAAACTTTCACAAAAGGGCTTTCAGTTGCCCATCATGCAAACTATGGGAAGACCAAAACAACAGCAATAACAAAAAGGTGTGTGAATGATTGGGTGATTTGATTTTTTATGGACTTTCAAAAATGTCTTTAAATTCTTCTGTGATTTCCTTACTAGTGAACTGTGGCTATGAGCTCAAGACAGAATCCCATAATTCCTTTCCCTTGCAACATCTGTGAATTCTGAGCCTAGGCAGTTGGCAGCACAGTGTAACTTGCATTCAATGCCTTTCTGCACAATAGACTGATTTTAAGGGAGTTTGTAATTGTAGTAATCAAGCAAGGACAAGGGAAGAGGGAGAGTTCTGCCATACTTAAGTGGTCATAAATGCCATTTCTAATAAGCAAGTTCCTGTTTTCTTCTGTATTGTGAAAAACCGGTCAGGATCTTAAACCCATATGGAATAAAGGAAAGGATTCTCTGCTCTCTATGTAGCATCAATTTGAGTAGCCTTGACTTGTATTTTTTTCTTATTGATACCAAGGGAGATTTAAATGACTTACATAACTAATGAATCTATTTCTCCTTTTGTCTTTTTTCCTTTCATATTAGTCACTATGAACAAGACCGTAGTGCACTTAAAAAAAGGGAATGGGAGCGAAGGAATCAAGAAGTCCAGCAAGAAGATGATCTCTTTTCTTCAGGCTTTGATCTTTTTGGGGAGCCCTACAAGGTAGCTGAATATGCATGAAATTTATCTTCCTGGAAAATTTTGAATGCACTAATCAACATTTAATCTATTTTTAAAGCACCCAAATAATTTTCAAGGAACATATTTTGCAAATGAACCATATACATAGTGGCAATTGAACACAATACAGTGGCAATTGCAAGTTTCTGAGGAAGTCTTCAGAGACAGATTCCATTTTCTTTGGTGAGTACAGTAACATTTAGAAGGAACTTGTGAGACTTTCTGTCTCTAAGGAGTTCTTTACTGCCCAATACTTCCTAAAGCAAAGAATGCCCCCTTGACACTTTCTCCCAATTTGGTGATCAGCAAGGCAGCCCCTGAAGACTTCATCAAAATGTCGATGGATATGTCTATTTCTCCTCCCCATGAGTGTCATCCATTGCAAGGCCACTGCTTTCCTTTTTACATTTTAGGTTGTTAGCAGCTGTTAGTGGTTTGAACATCACTGTTCTTACAGAAAGGGAAAAGTCAGTAATTTTTTTTCCTGGTAGTTAATAATCATGACTTAGGAGACTGTCTCAATTAGAGGGGATAGTGCAGCAAGGTTGATTTTCTAGTGGTATCTCTAATAATGATCATATTGCTATGTCTGAAAGTATTGATTTTACAGTGACTTCTTCTGAACTTTCTCTTTGGGATGGAGATTGGGGGAAAATCTTGTTAAATTGGTGGCAGCTGGTTAGTTTTTATTGAAATTTCATAGTAGTATAATTTTCTGTAGTGAAACAAAAACTATGTAAGAGGTAAAAAGAATAGAAACTATTTTCAAGAGTTGTGATTTTAGAAGATCACCACTTAGGAGACTATGACTTATTGAAAAGGCAAGTTCTTAATGAGGACTGCACAGGCATAAATGCTATTTTGGTGTAGAGAGTAAGCTCTTTGTATTGGTGACTAATGAGACCAGAGTCTTGCTGCCTTGTTCAGAATAAGTAAGCAGCTGTTGATTGAGACACTCAGGTGTCTTCCTAGTTCAGTAAGTCTGATAAAGAGACTCAGGTCATCTAAACTACTAGTTTTCAATTTGTCAATAATAGTGTAAGTCTTTTTAAAAATATTTTTCTATCCTAATTGATTTAATTTTTATACTACCTTTGAATGTGCACATTTAGAGATATAATTAGTATAATAAGGATTTGAGGCTTACAATGTGCTAGTCACATCTTAGATTAGTGTAAAAAGGGGAATAAGACATGCTTCCTGCCTTCTAGGAATTTATTTCCCAGTGGCAAATCATCATGAATCAGTGAGGGCATGAATGCATGATAATTGCTGGAGAGATAGGCAGGGGAAAGATTTGCGAAGACTTTGTACCCCATACCAAGTATTTTAGACATGATTTTGTACACAAAGAGAAGTCATTGCAAGTTTTAAGTTAAGGCTGTAACAGACAAAGAATTTAAAAAGATAATGTTGAAAATGTGGAGAATAGGTCAGAAGGAAGGTAAACTGGAGGCAGATAAACAATTTTAGTTGGCTAAAGGGGGTTCACAACAGGCAGGATTTGAGATAGAACAAAGGAGTTCAAATTATAGGACTGGGTGTCTGATTGGATGTGAGGAGTATGAGAAAGAGTGGTGTTAGGTTACAGGAGTACAATAGGGTTAGTTCATGTAGAGAAAAAATAATTCTATTTTAAGCATGTTGGATTTGAAATGCCAGTGGGATATCAAGGGAGACATATACAGTTAGCATTGTAGGTATGGATCTGAAGTTATTGAGTGGTCACAAGAGAGAATTAGGTGTTGCTGTGTAGGTGGCAATGGAATCCAAGAGATTGCATATTATCAATGAGTCAGATTACTGAGTAAGAAAGAGAAAAAAGAGAGACTCTTGGGGACTAGCAACATTTAAGGGATAAAATAGTGGTAAAAATGGAGGCCAGGAAAGGTAACTGAAATGGAGTGAATGATCAGAGAAGTAGGAAGAGAACTAGGAGAGAATCATTTAATAGAAATCAAAGAAATAAGGGATTTATGGAAGAGGAAGGTGCTAGTTACATGTGTCATAGAGGTCAGGAATGGTCAAGAATGGAAAGTGGCTGTTGGATTTGGTAGTTAAGGGATAATTAGTGACCTTAGGGAGAGTTGTTTTATTTGTTGATAGTGGTGATCATTGTGGGTAGTCAAACTGCCAGGGATTGAAGAGTAAATGGCAAGTGGTAAAGAAAAGAAAGAAAGGCAGTGAATGTAGACTTATCTTGCAGAGAGTTTTTGTATGGAGGGAGAAAGAGAGGAAGCTAAGCTAGAGTGCAAAGGGAAAAATTATATGGAAGGAAGGCATTTTTTAATGTGAAAGAAACTTGAACTAGCTTAGAGATTGATAGGAAGGAACCAATATCAATGGATAAGGAGAGGGTGAAGATACAAGAGTGATAGCTGACAATAAGTCAGCAAGATCACAGAGGAGATGAGAAAATACAAAAGCAAGATCATGTGAAGAGTGATGAACCATGAGAAAAGAAGATGAGAATTGAATATTGGATGAGAACAAAGCAGAAGAATGGAAGGAAGGTTGAGGGCAGGGCAAGAAAGTTGTGGCTTTCGTTTTTCTAGAAAATGGAAGAAAGGTCAAAGCTACATGAGTTTTACATTTTATACTTGGATGGGTTAGAAAAATGAAGTTTACTCAAAGGTCTGGTTCTTAAAATTCTATTATCTATTTTATACTCAACACTATTGGTACAGAATTGTTGGTTTATTCCCCTTTTATAGTTTCAAGTTTTGTCCAATTAATGGTTTTGTACCTTTAAAGTAAACGCCATCTCTTGTTAACAAGGACTGTTATATAGGTGCATATTTATTTTTAGATGTAAGCAGTGTATTTTTGAGTAGGCAGTTAAAAATTTGTTATCAAAATTATCAGAATTTATCAAAAGCCATCTGTCTTGATATATCAAGGGCACATCAGGTTGAGACACAGATGGGAACATTAGTCTAGTGCAGGGCCAGACCTGTTATGTGGTTAGTAGCCTGTTGCCTTTATGCTTCTTGATGAGGAAGACCCTTTGTTCGTGAGTCAAGACTGTGAAGGAAAGAACTAATGCTAACAGTTAATGATCTAATCATTGTCTTTCTTTTTTCACCATTGTTTTGATGATCAGTTGTCATTTCGAGCTATGTCCATGTTCAGAGTCCTCTGGATGATCCCTGGAGAATATGCCTGTCCTTTCATCCATATTATGGTACTATAACTGGCATGTACCTCCAAAAGCTTCCCATAACTTGACTGGTGTGGAAATGGTTGGAGTAGCTTGACATACCATTGTCAATGGGAGTACTAGAGCTGGTTCATTATCTACTGGTAAAGACAATTCCTCCTTAGGGTTGTGGTGTGAATGCTTATCAAATTAAAAATCAAAATTCCTGCTGGTGAATCAGAACCTGCAGGTAACTTCTTGCTACCATAAAGCATAAAACATGACTCGATCACTTGTCCAACTGTGTCAATGATAATAAAGTGGTCAATGGACATCAGTCCCTAGGACACACTGTCCTTTCTTGGCAAAAAGAAGAAATGTGGATCGCTCATGTTTCTGACTGGTTCCTTTTCCTTGCTTCACTCCTACCACTCTCAGAATACAAAGAATGTTGACCATTCCTAGGTTCTGTTAGTGGATAACCTCTCTGTGTGGTTGCTTTGTCATTTATACCTTTCAAATTTGAGTAGGTTATACTGTTGAGAAAGATGTCTTTAAAGGTGCTTGAAATATGTGACATGTCTAGATTAGTGTGGAAAGACTAAAGATGGGAAACTGGCAGGTGCCAAGTAGCCACTATGTGCCACGCACTGTGATGGGGTTTTATATATGTACTTGTTTAGTCCTTACAATAACCTGAGTAGGCATTATCCCATGTTTCCCATGAGGAATTTGAGACTCAGAGAAGTGAGGTGGCTTCTCTGCAGCTTCATATCCATGTAAATGGTGAATCTAGAACCAGTTCTGTGTGATTCTGTATCTGTAACTGGAAGCTGTTTATATCCTCTGATAGAAAGTCAGAAGACCTGAGAAGCTTACCTCCTGTGCAACTTTGGGGAAGAAACTTTACTTCTCTGACTTATAGTTTTCTCCTCTGTGAAGTGAATAATAACACCTTATAATGAAAATTATACCTGATAACAACAACAAACATTTATAACTCTTCACAGCTCAACAAGAATGAGGGAACTGAGGCACAGAGAGGTTTTGGGTCAGGGCAGGTAGAAAAGCCAAATTAAGACTGCAGCTGCTTTTGCTGACTCACATGGTTGTTGTAGGGATCAAGTCAAACAACCCTGGAACCCTTGTCTAGAAATATGTAAAGTGCTGAAGAAATATTATTATTATTATATTTAGAGTAAAGAAAGAAATAGCAATTTACAGGTTAGAGAGATTAACTCTAAAAATATCAGAATTAGAAAAAAGGAACTACTAAATCGCATACATTAGCTGCAATGAAATAATAGAAAAAAATGAAAATAAAAACTTAAGTTATTTCGTTACTTTTGTTATAAAGAAATACCAGTGTACAATATCCTTCTAGCACATTAGTCTTTCAATGAAATTATACTACTGATTTGTAAATAACATTAGAAACAAAATGAGGCAACTTTGCATTTCCTGAAGTAATGAGAGGTGAAAAATTTAAGTGAAGGAGTGCTGTTAGTCATGAGTCACAAACTAGACATGTAATTTATGTATGAAAATAATTGGAAAATGCATTTCCTTGATGATGGAGAAATTGTGATTACATTGAAAATAATAGCTGCAGAGGTTACCTTTAAGGAATCACCCAATTATCTAGAATGGGAAGTAAAGAATTGGCCAAATTGGAAGATGCCTGTAATTGATTGAAATGGCTACATTTCATTTTTGTCACTTTTATAATATTCAATCAAGACTGTCCAGAATACCTTGCTCCTTAATAGAATTACTAAGACTGAAGAATGAATAAAGAACCTTTAGTGTGAATCAGAAGTTGCTATGGTGTATAATAAGAGTGCCTTTTGTAGGTGTACATAAATGTATTTCAGGCCCCATTGGGTTTCTTATCCAGTGGAAATCATATCTACATATGGAGAAATTTAAGAACTGGTTGACAGTTAACCACTTCCAATGGTGGGAGATAGTGTTGACACTGGTGGTCTGGACTGTATTGTTAATTATTGGAGATTGTTGAAATGATACACTTCTTGAAGCTATGTGTCTGTTTGTCCTCCATGCCCAACCCTGACTCATGGATGTTTTGAATTTACCAGTATGTGTCTTAAGAATGACCATAATAATTCCTACACTGCAGCCACAACACAGCTGTTATGCAAAACATGGATCTTCCTTTAATCAGCAACACAGAAAGTGAACTCAACCTTGAACTGTCTGCTATGTGGTTGTAGTCATAAGTCCCTTTGAGACAATTCCTCTGTGAGGAAGCTAGTCTAAGGGAATTTATATCCCTCCACTTGTCCAGGTTATTCCAGCTCTACTACTATGTTATTAGTGCACAGAAAAGCCCCACACTTGTAATTATTTAGCCTAGTCCCCTAACTACACATGCAGATGTGCTTTCCTTGGGTTAGACTTTAATGTAATGCTCTTGCTTTTTATTCATCATAAGGAAAAGCCACGTGAAGAATAACTTTGAATTTTCTGTAAAATTGGTGTTGAAAAATTATATTGTTCAAAGATTCTTATAACTGAACAAATGAGAGGAATTCCTTTTCACATTTTAGTAGCTGGTAATAATCTGTCTCATTTAATGAATTGGAATATGCATCCTTGCATCAGACACAGAGAATTATATAACCTATGTGCTTTTCCTTATTGCCTTAGCTACCAAGAACCTCAAAGTTCAATTTAAAGTTCAATCATAGTATCCAATTTAGCTTGACTTTCGCTTATCTATTTATGTACTCCAAACCATTACAAATCCTTTCTTTTGCTATAGGCATGTTATGAATTATACTTTGATTCTGTTCTATTCAGCAACAATTTATTGAGTACTTAACATGCACCATTCATGATTCTAAGTCTTGAAGATATAAAAGTGAATAAAAGGTGGTCTCTGACATTTAAGAGTCTATAGTTTTCTTCAGAAAAAGAAATCATTACTATGGTATATTCTATATATATATTGGGAACTCGATTTTCTAGATTTATTTAGAGACCTTTCAGTTTTCCTATAATTGTATTGATGTAGACATAGTTTCAGAAATTGACCAATTTAGAACTTCTAATTTAAATCATATTTTAAAACCTGGAGGTGGGGAAAATATATAAGCATGCATAGGAAACTTAGATCTCTATATCAATAGATGTAAATGAAGAGATATTAAAACCTAACCAACACAGCCTGAGTTCGATTCCAACCAGGGAACCACCAAAACAAAAAACAAAACAAAACAAAACAAAACACCTAACCAAGATTCTCTCCATTGAAGTAAACATGAGCATGTTCCTTTTATTTACTGCTGAACAAGAACAAGGATTTGATTAGCCTGCTTGCAAGCAAATGGACCTTGACATTTGAGTCCTGATGAAGTAAGGCTAGAGAGCAAATTACTTCTCAGGGCTTTGAGGTATCATTGTGGTCTCTGTGACATCATGGGACAAAGTTCCAATTCTGTAGAACTCCATTTCAATGACAGTTCAATGAACTTCAAATGAAAGCTAAGTAAACTTTCAAAGAAAGTTCAATAAATTGAACTTTTAGCTTCCTGGTAGCTAAAGCAATAAGGAAAATATTATAAGTTATAGAATTTTCTTTGTCTGATGGAAAGACACATACCTTAACTCCAAATTAAGGAGACATTGAAAATGAAGTCATTTAAAATGGGAAATAGTGTTGTTTTTCTTTGTTGGGTCAGGATCTTTGAAGATAGCCAGGTATTAGTGTTCATTAGGTAGTCATCTGACCCTAGAAGTAAACAGTTTGAGGGGCTAGAATAACCCTTTGAATCAAATTATTACTAGGCCCTTAGCTCAATAAAATCTTTTCATTCTGAATTTAGGGATTGAATAGAGAAACTAGTTTTGGCAACTACCCAAATGGTCCATTGTGCAACTCTGTTGAAGAGGAGATTGCTGTATGTATAGTTTATTCTTGCCTTAGCTGAAAAGTGATTTCTAACATTAAAATTGACAAACCTAGGGACTTTAGGGAATAAAAGTGATTTGTATGCATGTTTATTAAATATGCCTTTCAAATATACTTCTGAAATGGAGTGATTACTCAGCTGAGGATTATATGGAATGTTGTTTAATCACTAGTTCATCACCGAGGTTGCATGTAATGCAATATAAGATGTACTTGAGGATAAGAAAAGTAAGTTGACATATATTTATTTGATTTCTAAAATTCCCCATACCCACAGACCCCTATTAGCATATATTTAACATAGTTTTCCATAATCCTTGAAATCATATTTCCTTAACTGCCCTCATTTCTTTGCAAGTCTTCTATGATTTGACACATGATATGAGTACAATACTGTAAACAGTATATGTAGAACATGCTAATAACAAACTCAGGGTTTACTGTTTGAATCTCTCTCAGGTTTTTTCCTCTTGTTATTCTTTGCTGGCTCCTCTTCATCTTCCAATTTGTTAAAAATTGAATTTTTCCAGAGCTTTCTCCTGAGCTCGATCTTCTGATTCTACATTTTTTTTCCTCTAGTTGAATTCATCCATTTTCAGTACTTCACTGTCCATTCATTTGCATACTCTTCCGTCTTCACCTACAGAGAACAGCACATAGCCATAAAACCTAGGTTTAGACTGAGATACCAGATTTAAATAGAGACACTCTCTATGTATGCCAGAAGACTGGCTATTAAGGGCATGTAAGAAAACTTAGACATTAAACATTTGTCTTCACTGGAGGTTATACAAACATGGTGGTGGTCGTGCCCTTCTATGAATGTAGAGCAATCCTGTGGTTCCTGGGATATAAAGGCTACTTAGGGTGGGTTTCTTCCCCATTTAGTGGCCCTGTTGCCACATAGCTCCATGGATGCTAGTAGCTTTGTTTCATTATAAAAACTTGAGCCATGATAGTGCAGGCTAGGCACAAAGAAGTTTTTTTGCCCTTTTGAATTCAACAGTTTGATTTGATAACATCTTTAGCAGGTAAAGAGAACAATAAAAAGTCACTTTCAAAGTTGAAAAGCTGAATTTTCATCAAAGTCATTTTCAAATATACAACTGTCCACCATTTTTTATTTATGAAAGCAGTGCTCGGGAGTTCCCTGGTGGTGTAGTGGCTATTCCCAACCATGGAACTACCTCGCTCCCCCCAAAAAAGAAAGCTGTGCTTTCTCTATTACAAAAAAAAATACGCAGTAACTTAATTATTTTAAAAACCATTGCAGTTATATTAATAAGATTAGTATATCTTATAAGGTATGGTATAACTGGTGTGTTGGTTGTCCATAAAATAATTTAGTTTCCAACATCACTTTGAAAATCTGACTTTGCTTTGATTTACTTAAACAACAGTTTAAATTCTTGAATAAAATTTTCTAAATCATTGAAAAGACACAAGAAATCTTGAGTTACTGTTGATGAAGAGTTGCCCATTTCAAAGTGAACAGTATGAATTATCAGTATGTAGAGAGTTCCCTGATGGTGTAGTGACTTAAGGCTTTGGCGCTGGCGCTGTCAGCGCTGTGACCTGGTTCGATTCCCAGCCAGGGAGCTACCCACATACTAAAAAGCAAAACAAAACAAAACAAAACAAAACAAAATCAATATGTAAACACAGTTGCCCCCAGAAATGTAGGCAGACACCATTAATTTATCGTCCTTTGATTAAAAGAAATTATATAGTTTCACTTTAGTCATAATTTAACTCAAATAGATGTTGTTTAATCCCATGCTTTTTTTACACTGAAAGTAGTGATGATAGCACAATTTAACTGCCTTCTTTATCCAATGGGCTAAGCTTTTTTCATGGTATAATGTAGGTCAAATGGTTGATGTGTCAAGAACAGTAAGTCAAACATTCCTTTATTATTCCAATAATCACTAAGAAGAAATTGTTTATCACAATGTAGAATGTAAGAGTTAAGCTTATCTGACCTAAAATAAGTTATTTTGCTGATAAAATGTATAAAGAAATTATTTAAAACTTACTCCTAATGTGTGTGTTTAAGGGCAGGCCAGGAAGCATACAAATGTTAATAACACAACTCATTCCAAGAGGCTGTTTCAATTGTGTTACTAATATTTTCTTACATTAGCACATGAAAAGTATGAAATTATATAGCAACATAAGAATTTTAAAGGACTTTATATGCTAGTCTACTCAGAACATCTGTTTGAAACACTAACATTAAGAAACACAAACCTATTCATTCTCTCTCCTCCCACCCCCATCTTTTTGTTATTTTAGACAAACAAAGGTGATGCACTTGCCAACCGAGTCCAGAACACGCTGGGAAACTATGATGAAATGAAGGATTTGCTAATTAACCATTCGAGTCAAAATCATCTCGTGGGAATCCCAAAAAATTCCGTGCCCCAGACTCCCATCAACAAAAATGAGCCAAGCTTTTTTCCAGAACAAAACAACCGAATGATACCACCTCACCAGGATAACACTCATTCTTCAGCACCAATGCCTCCACCTTCTGTTGTGATACTGAATTCAACTCTGATACACAGCAACAGGAAATCAAAACCTGATTGGCCACGAGATAGTCATAATGTTAGCATTGTACCGGGCAGCCAGGCCAGTAGTCAGACAAATAAGATACAGTCATCTACACAAGACCAATCTCAAGCCAGACTTGAGGATTTCTTTGTCTACCCAGCTGAACAACCTCAAGTTGAAGCAGTAGAAGGGTCAAATGCATCAACAAAGGAAGACAATAATCTCAAGTCTAGTGGAGGGGATACATTAAAAGAAATATTTCAATCCAGTTTACCAGAAGAATCTGAATTTACAGTGCAAACACCTGGATCTCCCCTAGTTGCCTCCTCTTTGTTGGCTCCCAGCAGTGGCCTTTCAGTGCAAAATTTCCCACCTGGGCTTTACTGCAAAACAAGCATGGGACAGCAAAAACCAACTGCATATGTCAGACCCATGGATGGCCAGGACCAGGCACTGGACATCTCTCCAACACTGAAACCTTTGATTGAATTTGAGAACAGCTTTGGGAATCTGTCATTTGGATCCCTCTTGGATGGAAAACCCAGTGCAGTCAGTTCAAAGACTAAACTGCCAAGGTTCACGATTCTCCAAACAAATGAAGTAAGTAATTTTAAAGTTTTGCTTTCTTTCTTTCCTTCTTCTTCTTCTTTTTTTTTAGTTCACTGCTCTAATCTCTATAATCAAGTATTCACAAGCACCCTTTTTCACCCTCTTGAGCCATAAATGAGACTCTTGAAAGCCTAAGTCTTGACCTTCTGTCACTTGTGGCTTGACTGATTAACACTGCAAATACAGTTAAATCTTCATAATTAGGAAGAATGAAAGGCAAGGTCAGTCTGAGTGAATGAAAGGTTGGAGTTGTGAAATAGTTTCAGACAATGCATTTGTAGTATTATGTACAAATTATTAGCATTCAGAGATTTTAATTGGTCATAAGCAGTATGAGGTCCATGAAAAAATTGTGTCACCATATGCCTTGACTAGCCAATAACAAGCGTATCATAAACATAAAGCACAAAAGTTCCTTAAGGTACAAGAGTGTACAAGTATGATTTGCTGGAACTTGAAGTGGAAGGCATTCTTTAACAATCTTAGCTTCTTCAGTGTTTACAGAGCTATTCCTTAGCAAGTTTTTATGTTGTCTTCTTTTTCCCACAAGCTTCCCTTCTGCATCACTTTTCCCTACAAGTATCTACATAGCCTTCTTATACTAGCTTGATTTTTTCTGTTAAAGCCAAAGACATTATTCTCACCTAAAAACCCACTGGGTCTAGAATGACTAAATGTCCTACCCTTCTCAGGAATCATTGCCTTGAAAAAAAGAAGTCCCAAGAGAGCAAAGTATCTCCTAAAAGAATGAATCGCTAATAATTGGATCTCGGGCCTTGTGGACCCTGGGTGGGAGACGTATATTGGGTGCCCCTCAGATGTCACCATGTATCCAGCTGCTTACTGCACATCAGACACTTGATTGGAAGAAGCCACTGCTTCTAGATTGGATGCTTGTTACTGGTGACTAAAGCTTGGCAAGACCTGTAAGAAGAAAGTAGGTTGAAATTCTTACTTGATAGGAGTCACAGTCTGTACTGTTGCAGATTTGAAGTGAGTGGTATCTGACTTACAGCAGTCTGGCCATATGTGCCCTCTGGTTTTTCTTTCTTTATTCATACTCAGCAGAAGTGATGATTTAAGATGATGATGGGAACATAAAGGAAGGGAGAACTGGAGGTGTTGGTTTTGTTTTCTGAATACATGTTTTTAATATTGTTTCATTTCTGGGGCAATTCTTCTTTTTGTATCATCATTCATCAAGTCTTATCAAGCTTCCTCCTAAGTATCTCTTCAATCTGTCACCTCTTCACCCTCACTGCCTTCAAGTTGCCCATGAGCATCTTTCACCTGGACTGCTGTGATAGCCCCTCCTACCTTTTTAAAATTTTTAAAAATTTTTTTTAATGTGTGTTCCCTGGCTGGGAATCGAACCCAGGCTGCAGCACTGACAGTGTCGAAGTCTTAGCCACTACACAACCAGGGAACTCCTGCCCCTCCTATCTTGTGTCCCTTCTTCTCCAGTGGTTCTCAACCTGTGGGTTGCAACTCCTTTGGGGGTCGAACGACCCTTTCACAAGGGTCACCTAAAATCATGGTAAAACACATAATATACTTATGTGGACCAGTCACACATGTGTAGAGAGCAGCTACCAATAATTTTATGGTTGGGGGTCACCACAACATGAGGAACTGTATTAAAGGGTCGCAGCATTAGGAAGGTTGAGAACCACTGTTAGTCTTACCTCTCTTCCAAACTATACTCCATACAGATTGATCTAACAGGCAGATCTTACCATGTCAGCCACTCTTTTGGATTCTTCAATGTCTTCTCATCACTTCCAGGAAAAATTCCAGATTTCATAGGCCCTCATAGAAAGGTCTGATTTCATGTTCCCTTTCTGACTTCTTATTTCACTACTTCTTTATACACAGATGAAATCTCAGCCATATGAAACTACCTATGGTTGCCTACCATATATCATGCTTTGTCATACTTCCTAGTTTATATGCTTATTGTTTCTTCAGCATACAATGTCTTTCCTTACCCTTCCTTGTCTTCTTGGTAAAGTCTTGTTTCTCCTTCAAGTCTACTCAGTTGTGACATTGTCTGTGAAAACTTCCCTGATTTCACCAGGCTTAATTACAAACTGCTTCTTCGCTCCTCTGGTGTCTTATACACACCTTGACTGCCACTATTTTATTGTATTTTAGTTACTCGTTTATGTGCCTGTCTCTACTACTAGACTGTGAGATCCTTGACAACAAGGAATATCTCATTCTTCACTCTATTCCAAGTGCCTAGCAAATACCTGGCACATAGCGGATATTCAATAAATGTTAGTTGTACGAATGAATTTCAAAAACAGTTATTTGATTAGATTTTCTAAGCCATAATATTAATCAGAAAATATGAACAAAAGCAAACAATTGCTTGAAAATCCATCCTCAATTATATTTCTTCAATTGTATTCTTTTTGCTTATGTCTTATTTTGCTCTACTTCTACACAATCATTTGGAAATCCTAATCCTAATTTCTACTGGATGACTTAAACAGGATTGTAAACTTAAAACTCCCAAAGAAATCTCCTTTGACACAGGAGGAGCATAATGGGAAACTGAGATGTCATTTTTTTCCCTTCTCTTGCCTTGGTGTGTGCTGTTATTCTCTCCTTACAAGGCAGTGCCATCATAAAGAACTTGTCTGGAAATAGCACTGGCCCATCCAGAGCTCTGTCAGCCTGTGTCCATACTTCTTTAATGAAGTGCCAGGTCACAGTTCTAATAAGATCCACTCTTTCTGATACATTCACAACATGGCTGACCCAGATTCAGAAATGTCTTCATATTTTTGCTCAATACTCTGGCACACCATTGAGAGGTACATTTCTAAGGAGAGTCTGAGCTGTAATCTCTGAAGATAATGATCCAAGAAGCAACCTATGTTCCTGCAGCCTTCAGTGATGGACAGTACAAATAAATTTTGGTAGAGCCTTGAATGAAACATGGACCAGGTGCAATAAAGTCATGATAAGAAATCAGTGAAGAAAGTACTTATTTCAAAATATAGGTCTCAAGCAATGATTTGAAAGATGAATAGAGAGAAGCTTAGGGCCCTAAAGTCATGACAATAAAGAGATTTCAAGGGTAATGTGAAAACCAAAACTGAAAGGAAAGGGAGTGAGAGGTGAGATGGCATAACAGAGAGCTTAGAAGGGTGTAGATTAAAATATGAGCATAAATATAGACAGGGTGTAACAGTATGGAGCTTTGAACCTACTGGAATTTATGTGACTTAAACTCTGATGAAGTCTAGAAATTCAACCTATTAAATTTTGATGCACTTTTCCAAAGCACTTAGCATTAATATTTAGCCCCAGTCCCTCGTGCCAAGAATTCCAGGCATTGGATTCTGAGTCCCTAGTCAAAGTAGCCAGCTTCGAAGAACGGTAGCATTACTTTGAATTAGTAGTAAAAAGGCTTGTCCATAGAACAATTATAGGATTTCTTTGAGCATTTCCAACTCTTATCCTGGCTCTAGTGATAGGAGGCTTACATGTATGCTAATGAAATGCATTTGGGAGGAGTGGTGGGTTGAATGAGCAGAAAACAGTATTTTAAGATAAACAAATAAGCAGATATGATTATATTTGTGGGTTGAGAGATTATAAACTATTATTAAAATTAAATGTGCACACATTTGCACCCATATTTGTTTATGCATTTAGGTTTGTGTGTATAGTGGATAAATTTTAATTATTTACTATCCTTGAAACATTTCCCTATGTCTTAGAATGTCTGTACCAATAATAAGGATACTAAAAGTCTAACAAACTTTTTTTGCAAAAGATCAGTTTTTCAACTGAAACATACTTTCTAAACAAGTTATTTGTGTCTTTAAAAAGCTAATGTTAAATAATTTTTTACCATTCAGGCAAACAAAAAAGGACTAATGTGTTCTGCTGTTGGGCTTAGAAGAATTTTGGGGGAATTACATCGGAAAAAAGTAAAAGACCTATTTATATCAAGTGTAAACTGAGCATTGCTTACAGATGGCATTTTATTAGGAAATGAATTGTTAATAAATGTACCTTTATACATGTTTTCATTAGAGATGTTTTTGTTTATTTTTGTATCAGGATAAAAGTCTTCTGGTATAGATTGCTTTACATTTTGGTGCAATTTGTTATTTGTGTTGTTTTGGAAGAAAATAATGCATACAAATGAAAGGATCAATGACATGTATTAAGTGTCTCCATCTTAAGCCAATAAGCTTTCATAAGTGCCATACTAATGTGTGGAGTGTCATCATCACAAAGGATCATTTCCTTTACAAGCTGCTCTTGGCTGTGACTTAAGACTATCTGAGGCTCCAGTTGCCTCAAAACTAAGAGTCTTTTAGAAAAGTTTAAGGGAACTGATATGAATGATGGGATTTGGCTTTAGATTATTTTAGTGGCTAGTTTTGTCAACTGGCTGAAAAATTATTGCTCACATTTGTGACTGTGACTGTTTTGTTTTATATCCTATGCAGTGAATACTGTGAATGTCATTAACTTTACTTATTATAAAGTAAGTAGGAAGCCCAGGTCCCTTGTGTGAAACCTGCTGTGAATTTACCATTCTTGTACTGGATATAGCCAGTTGGTCATATAGAAACCAGAAAGGCAGCTACTTCAAAGAATGGAAAGTCATCCAGCTGCTGTGTGCAAATTTAAGCATTTTTCACTTGATGCACATTACTACTTTATTTTTTGTCCATTCTAATGGAAATAAACTAGTATTTAGTCTAAGGTTATAACTGGTCTAATTCCAATCCTATTGGAAATAAATGGAGACTCCCCTGAAAGTCCTATCACTTTCAAGGTACTGACAGAGACATTGACCTTAGCATTTATCCCATAAAAGTGTAGGATTCAGAAAGCTTTGCATATCCTCTTGTAGTCCATCACCAGTGGGCTCTTTTTGTTTGTGTGTTTTGACTATCTAACTCTTTGGTCACATTTTCATTAAATTTCATTTTTCTTACCACACTTCTTAATTTTTCCCCTGTCTTTAGTGTCTGCCTAAGCTGAGTGACCTCATCAGAGCAGCTGAAAAGGATAGTTGATAATAAAAGTAGAACATAGACCCTTAAATTCTTTGTGATGCGGGGGTTGCAAATGCTAGAAGAGGATTCAATTAAGATAGCCATATTTTGTTGATTATGAATGGTGTCTTGAGGAGGGGTAGTTGAGACCATTTTTATAATTGTAGGGCTGTTTTGTCAGACATTAATGTATAGGAGTATCTCTAGAACATTTCACAGAGAAAGACTGTGAGACAGATTTTGAACTTAACCTTCAATACTGGGTGAAATTATAGTAGGTGAAGAGAACCATTCATATGTGTGCAAATTAGTGATGGGTGGAGAGAATGGCAAATTAAAAAAAAAAGTAAAAGAAGTTGGGGGGAGGTAAAAACATGCAAGGTATAATCTGAAATAAGCCAGTTTGTCTTCAGCTGTGGATTTGTAGTATCAAACCAAGATAGGGCTCCAAAGTCGGACTTTTAAGTGTCCTGAATGCCTAGGCGATGTGGCAGCCAAATTGTGACATTTGAACTGAAAATTTCACTTTCCCAGTGGTTTCATGGGTGGTGACCTAAGAACTCTCTAAGGTTAATTGCTCTCACCAATTCTAGCAGTAATTTCTGAATTCCTGTGTTTTGTATTTCATTATAAGAAAACACACCTCATTTCTTGATCTGCAGGCATCAGCTTTTCTTCAGCATGCTTTCTTCAGGCTCTTTGTAAATTAGTGCTGAAATGGTTGTTGTAAACCATTCTCTCCATCACTGGGAGTCCCTGTCATTCTTTACTCCCTTTCCCTCCACTTTCTCTTTAGAACTAGTAAAACTGAGGAATATATCTGAACTTTTGCTTAGCAAAGATTATACAAATGCCGATACTTTTGCTTCCTTCTCATTTCCTCATGTCCTATTCTTGTGTGTGTGTGTGTGTGTGTGTGTGTGTGTGTGTGTGAGAGAGAGAGAGAGAGAGAGAGAGAGAGAGAGAGAGAGAGAGAGAGAGTTTCTTTTCTTTTCAAGGCTGTATGTAAGCGATCCTAATCATCAGCATCTTGGAACAATATCAGCTACTTCAACATTTCATTTTAAAAAATGAATTAGACTACTTGGAGTCAGTGCAACTGCTTTGGTGTTCTGAACTTTTAAATCCCTCATCATTTTTAAAATTTGGGGGTTGGAAAAGAGCAAAAAATTGATTTATTTTTATTCTGTTCTTTTAAAAAAAGCTTTAATATTCATATAATGTACATTTAAGTAATCATTAATAATGATCTATTTTAAAACATCATTATTAATAATGTAGTGATTCTTTATGAGATATTAATAGTTCAAAGTAAATCTTATGTGAAGAAATGTGTAATGTATTTCAAAGCATAGCTTGAATGAGGTCTACTGAAATGTGGGTTCTACTTCTGACCTGAAATTGTAAGAGAGTTTCCCTCTCCAGGCTTCTTGTTACATGTGGGAGTTTAGACTAGCTCATCAATGAGGTTCCTTCCAGCTGTAAATATCTGAGAGTGTGTTTCTTCTTTGTGGATAAACCCAAATCTACATTGTTTGTAATGTAACTTCAGCCATTTTGTCCCTTGCTTATACTTCTCCAAGAATATAGGCATTAGAAGAATGTGAAGGGATGTGAGCCTGCCTGCACACCTCTCACTACCATCCTTAGAACAGTTAAGGAACATTTTAAGACTAGGTAGTAATGGGAAAAGTAAAATTAAATCTTATTTTGCAATTTGATACCAATTCAACCTGGAGTATTATAATATTTCAACTCACTAAAAAGAAAAAAGATAAACAGCTATATGCTGCATTTCTGGATAATACCAAGGTGTGAACTCAGGAAATAGCCTTCTAATTCTTTTGTCACCTCCTATTAACATAAGAAATAAATGAAGATCTTCTATTTTCACATTACTTCTAGGAAAATATTTTCACAGATTCAGTATGCAATAAATTGGTAAGCTTTCATTAAGTGTGTTCCAAATCATCCTGTTATATCACTGGATATATCGATTAACTAGTACATTCTGAGCCAGTCATAAAAAAAAATAAGACTGCTCTCATTCTGCATTAAAGAATAAGAAAAATTGACAAGTAGATAACCATATTGATTCAACCCAAAAAGTGAATGCTAAGGGTTTTAGGGAACAGTTATAAAAATCTTTATGGCTGCTGTAAGTTTCCTTAGTATGTTTTAAATTGATGTCAAAGCACATAATCTTTGCTTAACTATCTTTTTAAAAAGTACTGTGCTTTGGTTACCAAATAGAGTTTATAACATACAAAAGTGACAGTAATAAAAACCTATTACCTTTATACTATATCATTCACAAATGCTTTCACATACATTATTATGTTTTTACAGCTTTATTGAGGTGTAATTGACAAATAACAATTGCATTTGTTCAAGGTCAACAACTTTATGTTTTGATATACATATATATTGGGAAATAATCTCCATAATCAAGCTAATTAACATATCTATCACCTTATATAGTTGCCATTCTGTGTGTGTGTGTGTGTGTGTGTGTGTGTGTATGGTAAGAACACTTAAAATATATTCTAATAGCACATTTCAAATATACAATACAATATTGTTAACTATAGTCACATTGTTATGATTGAAGCTCTCCAGACCTTATGCATCCTGCATAGTTGAAACTTTGTACTCCTTGACCAACATCTCCCCACTTGCCCCTCTCCCCAGCCTTTTTATGTTTGTCCACTTTTATAGGGTCTGGGATAATCATGATTCCACTTTCACAGATGTAGAAATGTAGTCTCAGAGATTCTGAGGGTTACTTACCTAAAGTTACACAGCCAGCAAGTGGCGGTGCTGGGCCTAGAACTCGAGTCTTCAGTGTCATTCCCATGATGGCATTTGGTGAACAGTGTGCTACTGTATATGTATGGGTTAATTTTCTAAAAGTAGCTTCTTTACTGGTACATATGAGGCAAGAAAATAATGAGCTGAATCCAGCTGAAGTTGAAATTCCCTTGCTGGATTCATATTCCAAAAGTCTGGGGCCATACATACCGAAAAAGCAATTTTTTCTTGTGGTATTACAGGTTACAGTCATGTGTATTTCATTTACAAATATGGTGAGAAATAATGTTTTTGCAATACTCCTAAATGAGAAACATATTATACGACTTATTAGGGCAACTTTTCTTGGTTCATAAAGTTTCTGAGTTTTTTTGTTTGTTTGTTTTATCTTTGGTAGAATAACTTTAGCAGAATGCTCAGACAACAAAGTTAAAATCTGGATTATTGTGTCGGAAACACAACCACCTTCAAGATAAACCTTAGGTATGAATGAGAGATCACTAAAAAGCAGACATGGAAATAATTGCTATATAGAAGGATTAATTCTTTCACATGTTTGAGCCCCCCAAGTAGATTAATTTTAAAAACTTACAGATTATCAAATTGCAAGGGTAGTTTGCAAGGAGTAGGCAGGATCCCTGGCTTTTATTTGGAAATACTAAATGGGTGACTCTCTCTGTACCTAAGCAAAAGAATGCAGATACTCCATAGACTCCTACTGAGAAAAATTACTGTGAGAGTAAATGAACTAAATAGCTGTGCAGGGTTTTTGAAAAATTCACAGACTCTGGTGATGGGAGTAAATTAGTTTTCTACAGATTTTATAAAAAAGTATCATAAACTGAGTGGCATAATAACAACAAAAATTGATTCTTTTGTAATTATGGAAGCTAGGAATCCGAAACACCAGGCAAGGCTGAGCTACCTGCAGTTACTCTAGGGCAGAATCTGTCCTTGCCTCTTCATAGCTTCTGGTGGCCCCAATTGTTGCTGGGCTTGTAGAAGCATTATTCCATCTCTGCTTTTGCCTTCCCATGACCTTCTCTGTGTGTTCCTTTGTATTCTCACCTCTTTTTATAAAAACATCAGTCATTGCATTTAGAACCTGCTCTATATCCTACATGATTTCATGTCTACACCCTTAATTAATTATACATGCAAAGGCCATTTTTTCACATAAAGTCACATTCTGAGGTTCTGGGGAGACATGAATTTTCAGGGGACACTATTCAATCCATTATGAGAGGGATCACTCTTCACAACTTCCTGGACTGGGAAAAGAGGGAGACCAGTCAGTTTTCATTGTGAAAACCACAAGCCAATTCACAGGAGAGACGTGGGCTTACCCATTTCAGAACTGACTTCTGGTTTAGTCTGCAATGGTTCTGAGCCTAATTCTCTTCAAGCTCTTCAATTTGGCTGTGCGAATGTAAAAGATAATTATTGTCCAAAAACTTTGTAAGTACAATTATGCAAAATTGATTTTTAAAAATGCTTTAGAATAGTAAGTATAAAGTCTCTTTCCAACTAAATAATAGACAAAAAAGAATTTGTTGATGCATTTAGCTTAATTATGAGTTATAGCGTAGGTGGGAAAACTTTTTGTAAAGTAAATATTTTCCATTTGGTGGGCCAGTCTGTATAAAGTACTCAACTCTGCCTTGATAGCATGAGAACAGCTGTAGATAACACTTTAAAAATGGGTATGGCTGTGTGCCAATAAAATTTTAAATGTGAATACTGAAATTCAAATGTTATATATTTCCATATGTCACAAAATATTCTTTTGCATTCTTGTCACCACCTTACAGTGGAAAAACTATTCTTAGCCTGTGAGCCATACAAAGAGTCAGGGGTCTGAATTTGACTTGAAAAACTCAGTGTGGTGAACCTTGTGCTAGATCTAGGCAAAACTTCAGATTGCAAAAATATTTGGCTTGATCTTCCTGTTATCAATAGGAAGTTGGTTTTGAGTAGAGAGGGGAGTAAAGTTAGCTCTGAAAATATTAGAGAGCAGAAGTCTAGACTAAGAAGAGGTGTCTGGAATCAAAATAGAACTGGCCGGTGAAGTGGGGGCTCCGCCAAGCCTATAGATAGGTGGATAAAAATATTTTATACCCAAGATTAGCAATACTCTACACCAAAAATCACACCTGTATTCAATGCTGTCTTTTCCCCTAGTGATTCATAAGGTGATGGTCATTTTGTCTTTTGCTTTCTTAAAATTGCAGTATCTGAGCAACCAGGTTAGGGAAGCATTGCATGCACTGCCTTTGGCTATGAATCACAGCATAAAAAGAGATGACCTCAGAGATAACCAGTAAAAGGAAGTCAGGCCTATAATTTTATCTGGGGAGAAGACGAGCCTAGTCCAAACCCAAATGGGATTCTGTAATCCCTTATGGACTTGGAAAACTAAAATATGTATTTGACTTGGGTATGGCATTGTAGGGATTTCTAAGGTTCTAGAAATAATAAGGTTTCTTTCATAGCCTGAGATGCAGTTAAATGGGGTAAAAGGGCTGATTGTCTGTAGCAGCTCCTATGTGCTCTTCATAGATTATGTGTAGGGGTGTGTGTATGTACATCTGCATGTACCATTGTCCATGTGTCTCTCTGGGGGTCTTATAATACCGGTGGATTTCTGGGAGGTGAGCACTAGAGATTGATGGCAAAACTTTCATGAAGTTGTTGTCCAGGCTCCATGGCACTATCTAAGTTCTGAGGTGACTTTAGAATGAAGAAGTGATAAGAGAAAGGATCTGCTTTGATAATTATTTAAATATGAAATAAGATTGAGCTAAGGCTCCAAGAAACTAAAGTAATGGGATGATGGAAAAAGAGAAGCTTCATTATATCTTAACCAGATGAAATGGATTGCATAATACCTTGGCAGTTGATGAGGTTTCAGGGACCATTATTCCTATGGTATAAGGATGTCATGATAACTCACTACTTAAAAGTATGTGTCATAGGAGATTGTTACAACTATGATGCAATTTCATTAAATAGGTTGGTGGTGGGAGAAGTAGCTGTCACCTTGTACAGTTTCAGGGATCACTATTTATATTGACTACAATGTAACAATAACTCCTAAAGCTGATTAAGGAAATGGCCCTGGCTTGAGAGCTAACCTGTTCTTTGACCTTTCTCTTCCCTTCACTGTCTCCGGTTCAATCTAGGCCTTGGTACAAACTAACTGGGGAAACTGGTTTCCTCTAGGACATCCAAACATGTTTTCCCAAGCTGGAAATGTAGACCAGCATGCTCACCCTGATTGGGGCCTCACTGAGTGGTCTCGCCTTGTGTGCAGAGACACCCAAACTGTCTCTCTGCATATCTAATCTATTTACTTGACTTAATGTGACCTTCAGATCCTTGGGAAGATGGGAAGACCTAACATTCTTTCCCGGGCAAGACTGATAGGTAAAAAGAACCCACATCACTGATTTTGGTTTGAATCCACAATCCACCTATAATAAATCTCAAAGAAACTAGTCTTCTTGGGTACTTGATACTTGAGTGCAACATTTGACCCGAGGACAATCATTTTAAAAAGATGTAGCATTTTGAGCTGTTCACATTGAGTCTGATACTATGAATTGTTATGTTTAACACATAAAATATTCTGTGTATTGTTGGAAAGATCCATTAGAAGAGAATATCAATAAGAACTCATATCTTCTTTTGTCCATTAATTTTATTTAGTCATTAATTCAAAAATCTTTTATTGAGCACCCATTGTATGCCAGACACTATGCTAGGAGCTGGTAGACTGAGATGAAGACATGTTAATTGATCTTAAATAGCTTAAGTCAGGGGATATGGACACAAAAACATAAAAATCAAAGTGATATATAATAGATATTGTTCAGTGGAAGCAGAGAAAACAACTGAGTGCCTGAACTGTGCAGGAAAGCTTCTTGAAGATGATAGTGACTTGTGTGCTAGCTCTTAAAGTGTGACTGGAAGTTTTCTTGGTGAAGAAGTGGTGGTGTGGGTATTTTGTACAATTTTAAACCCACATCATGTTGTAAATGGGCCTGATGACTCCTGAAATTCCAAGACAGAAAAGAATCATCTGTGTTTGGAGAGTTAGAATGGGACATAGTTTGGGAAAATCAGAGTCTTGGTGGCAGCTCTAGATGATGTGGAGCCTTTTAATACTGTAAGTACAACAGATCATGTTTTAGAAAATTCACATTCTGTGGGGATTGGGAGAGAGATGGGGGAAGGGAGCAGTAGGCATGATAGGGGCGGTGAAGTTTGGGGCGGAAAGAGCATTGAGCAGGCTATTAAAATATTCCAGGCCCAAAATGCCAGTAATTGGAATTAATGTAATTTTTGAGATAGGGTTTTAAGATTGATTTGATGAGATTCAGTGATTAATTACATGGATCATTGAGAGGAAGTCAAGAGAGAGGATCTACAATGACTCTGAGATGTATGGTGACACCATTACCCAAGATTATTTTCTTTGACAACCCAATCTTCACAAAGTGGGTAAGTTTCCTCTTTTATGTCTTTTATTGTCATGTTGTCATGATATTAAAGGCTTTGAATGTCATGATATTTGATTAATATTTGCACAGTGCTTCTAGTACAAATTTTGTATGAAAAAACATGATTATTTTCTTATGCTTCAATGAAGGGTTTACTTTCTATAAATGGTGTTTTTAGTTCACCACTTAAAAATTAATGTTTTAACTGGGAAAGATTTTATAGTACTTTAAAGAACATTGGAAAATATGCTATGATCCTTAGTTTATTTATTTATTTATTATTTTAGAATCAATGTCTATACAGAGGATGTGCTTACAATGGCAAGTTGGGGTAATCTTCTACTCAGTACCATTCTCTTACCCGCAGCTATATAATCTTCAGTAAGAAGTTGCATCCTTTGATTTTGGTTGAATTGGAGTAAGGTTATTATTACTGTCTATGTATATAAATTGTTACCTCAGAACTGTTCCGCTCCTTGCCTTTATTTGGTGAACATGGTCATTGCCTTTCAGTTAAAGTCATAAGTTTCTGGTAGTGAAACAGGAGAAAAGAATATAATTGAGCTTATAACATTTTTTTGCACTCCATAATTACAATGATTTGCAATTCCATAGGATTGGAATTGAATTTTACAAATATAAGGAAATTAATCATAATGTGCTTACTGGCTTTATTTATTTACTCCTCTTTTGTTTTCAATTGTATGAAATTCTATTTGTAACTCCTATGTACTTCCATATTTTCAAATTATTCTAAACACAGAGACAGTGGGAGCTTAGAGCCTCATTTTTTTTTTCCAGTAGAGAACATAAAAGCCTGGTGGGAAGAAGTCTCATCAAATGCTTCAGGGCACCTATTTACATAGCTGAAACTTGAGCTCTAGACTTGTAACTTTGGATATTAATTTAAAAGAAAAAAAGTGATCAGCATTTTGTAGAACAGAGGTACAATGTATAGAATTAGAGATTTGTTTCTGGCAGGACCCTGCAAAGCCAACCAGTCCAGCTGGCTTAATAGAAATGCGTCAGTCTCCTAAGTGGGCTGCATTCCTGACTTAGGAATGGGAAATTCCTTGAAGGTCACAGTCAGACCTTTATCTGAGAGCACTTGCATCAAAAATAATCAAGTGGAACGTGGAACTTGGCCACTTTCCACAATTCAAAGATAGAGATAAAAGTTCCTTAGTCAGGATACTCTAGCAAATACATGCCAGAAAACATCCAGCCATAAATACCTCTATTTTCATATTACATGGCTGAATACTTTCCAGACAGCTCTCTTATTAGCCAAGTGAAAAAAATCCACCTACCTTCCACATTTTGACTTATCCCTGACACATAAACATGTTCATTTCACCTTCTGGGAAGAAAAGAAATTTGCAGCCGCAGTGTATTATTGAATCTTCCTGAAATTAGCCATTAGAGTTTGGAAAGTTTGAAAGATTATGCCAATGTCAATGCCTTCTACACACATAATACAAAGCAAAATAAAACAAAACAAAACAAAACATAAAAGGGCATATTCTACATTTGCTTTAGCAGTGTTTCAACGCTTAAATAGCATTAGTTACAATTGATGTTAAAAATTTCCATATCAATGCTTTAGAATGTTAAAATACCTGTTAGGTTGGGCATAAATTACTGATTAAATATTAGATTTAATTTGTGAATTTTATTGTGACGTAATTCATTATGTGATTTTCATAAGTAGACATAAATATATTTCTTTCCAAACCATATGACAATATACAAATAAAAGCCATATAAGGAAATAAGCAGAGACTACTTGATCACAGCTCAGAAAAGATTACTGTTATTTTTTTAAATAGAAATTTGATTGTAAAGTCAAAGTGGTACAATAACAACAAAAAATATTTCTCTAATAGAAGTTTAAAAATTGCATTTTCATAAATCACATGGAAATAGTACTTAGAGCTAGAGATAACATTGTTGAGATTCCTGTTTTGAGTAAACCATTAGGAATTTTTGTCTGCATTTCTGTTAAATACATACAACAGTATTTATTCCAACAATTTGTGTTAACTTTCTTGTCAGTAGGCAATATAATTACCTTTAAAATTTTAATAGGATAAAAATGCCTTGAGAACATGGTTTAGGAAAACTCTTAGTATTTATTTTCAATTGCCTCTTTAGTTATTTATTTATGTAGTATTTGAGAAAAAGATCTTGAGAAATGGAAGGTGTCTGAAAGAATTCCATACCAGATGAATAGCCTCAGTTTTTCAGTCTTTTGGGTAACATCCTGAACTACTAAGACATGATGCCAACCAAATACAAGCTCCACTACCCATTCACCTTGCCAATCTAAATTCTTTTCAGTTAGAACATTCCACACTGCCTTTCTTTTTCTGATTCTCCTTAAAACAAGTTTCCATCATTATTACTGTCCACATCCTTTCTCAAGTTTATAAATTCTGTAGGTCACAGAATTACAAACATTGACACCTCCAATTACCAGACAAAGAGTCAATTTCTTTAGCCTATTTGAAGATTCTCTGAGTCATTTATGTAACTCCATTATAAATATGAAGGTGATTATTTTGTTAACTATATCAATTAATTAGAAACTAGTTTTAAGGTAAATAAACTGATCATTCTTAATAAGCATACTAGTTTCAAAGAAAAATCAATGTTTCTGAAGATGGAATGAATAAAACGAGCCCATTCTGAGTCATAATGAAGAACAAAGGCAATATCAAGGTAAAGATGATAGTTATGCATTCATTTATTATACTTTGAGCTCACCTACATGCACAATGACTTTCACTTTTTATGGGAGATCCAAAAATGATAGAAGAGATGACTGTATTTTTGCCAATTCTAGTCATAGTACCTGGCACACAGTAGATACTCATTAAACATGTGCTGAATAAGTGAATCAATCTCCTGAAGAACTGTAGAACCCACAGCATACCTGATACAGTTAGATAATTATCACTATAAAATGTATATTTATTTGTGGGATACCAATGTACAAACATAAGGCCTTTCTTGATGATGAGGGCCCTGAGACTGGCCAGCAAAAAAAGTGAAAGTGAGCTTTCTAGGCAAGGAATTAGATACCCAAATACCAAAGGTAGAAATAAGAACAGTTTTGGTAAGTAACAAGTAGTCACTAAATCAACCTCCTGACATTTGTCAGGCACCTCTTATGGACAAAGTACTATACTGGGGATTTAAGGGAGATAACATTAGACAAGATTCTGCCCTGCATTTAAGACTTACCTCTAGCATGGCAGCTCAAATATGTACTCAAATAACAAAACAAGGTCAAACAAATATCAAGTTTACAGGAGAGTGCAGGGGGCTATGGGAGCCCAGATGAGTGAGAGGTGCTTGCTGGTAGGTAGAACTAGGATGGGCTTAGGAAAGTATTGCCATCATTACCAGGTCCTATAAAGTACTTAGAATGAAATCATGGTAATTCATTTTCTTTCATGGCCTTAGACCTTTTTGAAAATCTGACAAAACCTCTAGCTCCTTTCCCCAGGAAGAAAACAAATAAAAACAAAACAAATAAAACAAACAAAAAAAAAAACACAAAACAACTTACAAACACTTTTGTATGGAATTGCTTAGATTTCTTGAAGACACTCTATAGACCCTCCAGGGAGTCCATGTACCCCAAATGGAGGAGACCTTTGGCATAGCAGGGAAAATGATTTTGGAAAATGTAGAGAGCCATATTTAAATTGAAACTTCAACACCTCTAACTGTGTGATTTGTGCAAGTTTCTCCAGTGCTCAGAATCTCAGTTTCCTCATCTATGAAACAACAATACTTCAGAGTGTGGAGGCCCAAAATGAGTTAACAGAAGTCATGTGATTACACTGCCAAGTGCCAAACACATTCTGCTTTTCATAATACTATATAGCTGTGTATGTTTCTCCTGAGCAGTGTTAATTGGCTACATAAATAGATTATTTTATTAAGTGCTGTCTTTCCTCTATCCACTCCCATTAATCAACAAAGTATTTGTGTTTTAAAATAATCCTCAATATGTAAAAGAGAATGATCATATGGGGCAAAAGTAACTGGGAAATATTATCTCACACTGGATTCCTAGGATAAGCAAATTCGATAATGAGCCTATATGTTTTATTTTTATATTGATCACAGTATGCTGAAAGGTATGTGTATGTGTGTATGTACATTTGTCTGTGTATGTGTGTGAGTAATAGAATGTTATATTGTAGCTTTTTGGTTTTTTTGATTCATCTCCACTCCAGAGAGCTTTGTGTTTTCATGCTCCTCATGCACACCTAAAATATCTTCATGTATTTCCCTATGGTTTGTTGATTTACTGATGAATGTCTCAGGATTTTGGTAGGAGCATCCATACTCACACACAATCACACACACATAAATACAAACCTATATATATACACACAAAAGCATGCATAGCAACAGAACAAAAGTAGCATGTGACAAATATATATTATAGTTGTACAAACTTATAATGTAGCTTTACAAACATGACAATTAGTGAAGAAATAAAAGGGGGGTGGCAATGGGTGGTTGGGTTTAAAATCAAAAGTAACTCAGCTGGTCATTATACAGGTTACTCAAGTTGGCTTTGTGTACTTTGAATGTTTTGATTGCAGGGCTTAATGTATAATGTAATATGAATATTAAGAAAACTGATCAAATAAATATTCATTACACAAACAAAAACCCTTCCATTCAGCTTTTCATTGCTTTGCAGTTATTTTCTCCAAAATAAAATGAACAATTATTTGAAAGTACTTTTACCACACATGCCATGTGGGATAAGCTTGTTCTTGACATCTACAATCCTTTAAATGGAAGTGCCAAAAGCCTCCTGCCACCATGCATCACAGCCAAGTTTCATGTGAATCTGAATGTCATAGTTTACATGGGAAAGAAAGGATTGCCAGACCAAACTTCTCTGAGAAAGATGCAACATATATAGTCTAGAGAAGAGCAACTAGGTCTTCTCCAAGATGAGACATCAAGTGGGTATTTCATACATGTATGTTGGTGAATAGATGGATATGTGGAGGAGTTGGTGGGTGGATGGATGGATGGATGGATGGATGGTGAACATTTCAAGCAAGCCTAGTGATATAGCAAGATTAGAATTAGAATATTCATGATAGATTATGAAAGCATGCTTATTCCCTTACATTAAAAAGGAAACTATTTTTCAAAGCAAGAGCCTTACAATTTTATTTATAATAGTTAACTGCATTTTTTTAAGTTTCTCAGTTTTCTAAAAGAGATATTTTTTCTTAATGGTAACATTCCTTTATATGTAATAATGGTAACAATAATAATAATACTATCTTATTATTTTGTATATATTAATTTGTATACATATAAGGAATGTAAATGTTATTTATTAAAATATATATTACTTATTAAATGCCAGGAAATTGTTCTAAGTTATTTCCATATATATTCTAATCTCCTATTTTGTACCTTCTCCTCCTGAAAGAAGAACTATTTGCACTTTTTCAAATCAAAAACTTAAACGAATTTATTCTAACCTGTATTATTTGGGTTTGTTTCTTTTCCTTTACTGAGAGATTCCAAAATATTTATGATTTGGATAGTTAGTAATTTCTAAACCTCAGGTCTTTGGTAAAGTGAAGATCTTAAACTTTTCAAAGATTGTGGTACTCATGAAATGGCAGATATTATTATTCTCATTTTTGTTATCATTATTCAAAGTACAATAGAGGGCCAGGAATGACAGTGAATATGTGTTTTGCTACACCACACCCTTGCCTGTGGTGAACTGAGTGGAGAGATAGAAGAGAAGTTTACTATCATGTACCATATTTTGCCATGTATAATGCACAGATTTTTGCCAAAATTTCTGAGGGGAAAAATAAGGATGTGCGTCATACATTGGTAGTACTAATTCCATATCTATGTAAATGTTTTTAATTCTTTCATTTATTCTTATGAGTTAAAAGTATAACGTTAGAAATCAATAAAGATATCTATATGCAAAAAATACCCTAGAATATGATACTTATTTTAATCATTAAATTTATTAGGGTGACATTGGTTAACAAAATTACATAGGCTCCAGGTGTACAATTCTACAATACATCGTCTATGTGTTGTATTATGTGTTCATCACCCGGAGTCAGGTATCTTTATATCACCACATATTTGGTGCCCCACATCCTCCGCCACTCCTCTCCCCTCTTACCCTCAGGTAGCCATTAAACTATTGACTGTGTCAATGAATTTTGTTTCTTTATTACTTTCAGTTTTATATTCCATATATGAGTTATGGTACAAAATAAATGCTAAAATTCCTTTATAACACAAAAAAACAGTACTTACATATAAACAAATAAAAGTTTGAATCAAAAAATTAAAAAAAATTTTCCCCTGAAAGGTTGGGCCAAAATTGTGGGTGTGCATTATACACAACAAAATATGGTATGTGATCTACACTGTGGTCTTGGATCTTCTCATATTGGTTGTACATATCAGGTTTGAAAATTATATTTGTGAACTCATCCTAGAAAAGTTGAAGCATATCTCATTGCTGACGCATATCACTACAGTCACCTTGAAAGAACTCCCCTCAGGAAGCTATGCACCAATGCCAGCTCCTAGTCCACCCATCAAAGCAATTTTGGAACTCTTCTTCTGGTATGGCCATCAGAGCTGTTGTCATATTACACTTCATGTCCTGAATGTCATTACAATGTCTTACCTTCACTCTTTCCTTTATCTTCAGGTAAAGAAAAATGTTATTGGGGGTGAGATCAGGTGAATAAATAAGGTGTTCTAATACAGTTATTTGTTTACTGGCTAAAAACTCCCTCACAGACAGTGCTGTGTGAGCTGGTGCATTGTCGTAATAGAAGAGCTACAAGTTGTTGGCAAAAAGTTCAGGTTGTTTTAGTCTAACTTTTTCACACAGCCGTTTTAGCACTTCTAAATAGTAAACTTGGTTGATTGTCCAGTTGGTACAAATTCATAAAGAACAATCCCTCTGATATCAAAAAAGATTAGCAACATTGTTTCAACTCTTGATTTGGACTGACAGAACATTTTTGGTTGTGGAAAATTGGCTGACTTCCATTGTGCACGTTGACACTTTGTTTCAGGGTCTTATTGGTACACCTATGTTTCATCATCAGTGATAACATGGCCCCAAACATCATCTTGCCTCTCCAAAAGGTCTTGACAAATTAAACACTCCTTTGCTTCTGTTCATAGGTGAGTTTCTTTGGGACTATTTTTTTTAATTCATTTTTAATGTTAGATTTATTGGCATGACATCTGTTAGCAAGGACAGGTTTCAGGCATACAATTTTTGCATACACCTTTCTCATGTCAAGATTTTCAGTTAAGATTTTCCTGTTTCTCTATCGATGTTTATTTGGTCTGCTATGATTTGCACAGTCAACTGACAATTTTGATGCACAATTCGATGATTTTTTTGCAATGTTATCACAAGTTCTGCTCCTTACTGGCCGCCCCTCAGAAAAATGTTTAATCCATTTGTGCACTGTAGTTTTCTTTGTGGCATTATCCTCATAAACTTGGAATAGCATGTCCTTGATTTCTCTTACATTCTTGCCAAGTTTAACAAAAAAATATTTGTTTGTTGCTCTAATTCAAACTATGACATTGTGGTGACAACACACAAACAAATGCAACAACTATAATGAACACCACTCAGAAGACACTGCCACATATCAACACAAACACAGTTGTGACACTTTTAGATATACCAAGGTTATGAAACCTTATTGTGTTGTTTGTACAGTGCTGCCAAGGTAAGCGCACAGTGGCAAGTTGGTGAACTTATTATTAGATCTCTTACGTAGTGCACGTTACATCTATTCTTTGAGCCAAATATTTCCCAGAGAGAGAAGTAACCCCTGCTTTGTTTTCCTTAAAAGACTATATGAAAATATACTGAGATTATAGGTGTGCATGTGCTGAGTAAACTGTAAAGTTCATTGCGCATTCAGGATGAGAGCTTCCCAGATCCTTTTATCCATCTATTTGGGATTACATGTGTGTTGTTCTCAATCACTGTGGTTTTGAGAAGGAATGTGTTAGTTTACATAGTACTGGGTTGGCATTTTAGGTTAAAATATAATCTTTAGAATTCTAATTTTAAATGTCCATGAACTTCAGTAGTTGCCCATGTGGAACTGCCCGTTTCTACTTTTGCTGTTATATGGGTGGGAGGATCTGGTGTGATACTGTATTACTACTATGTTAATTTCACTCATGTGTGTGTAAACTGAGTTTATATTCAGGGTCTATTTCTCTCCTTTCACTGATAAGTTGTAACTGCCGTTCACCTTTCTCTTGACAAAACACCAGCCTATTTCTGATCAGGGTGTATATTTGAGCTCTTTCTTAGTGGTAAGAGATTTTTA
Organism: Lyroderma lyra; assembly: GCA_004026885.1. Taxonomy (NCBI): domain Eukaryota; kingdom Metazoa; phylum Chordata; class Mammalia; order Chiroptera; family Megadermatidae; genus Lyroderma; species Lyroderma lyra. The sequence continues at coordinate 82,915 of PVJL010005001.1, forward strand.
CTTGGCTTGTTGCCTCTCAGAAGACTACTTTTATAAGATTACTGACTTTTGTTGACTTTTGAGACTTGGGGAACTATATAGAGATTTCTTTTTTATGAGGCAACACTGCCCAACAGAAATCTGCTTTCTGATGATTTTTTATCATTAAAATGAATATGTGCCCACTATACATTAATATGACCCATATCTAATTTCCCAGAAGTTACTCTGAGAGCTTATGCAAACATTTTGAATGAAGATAGGCTAATGTGCAATCTATATCTGAAAGGCACTGAAAAATTTAAAAGCATCGTTCATTTTTGGAGAGGAAATGATAGAGGCTATTTTTGATATAAGTAGGATCATTACTGTCACAAAATAATCAATAAATATAGTTGGCCCTTATTGATCAGAAAGCTTTTAAATTAGACTCAACCCTTAGAATTCTGACTTTGAATCCAGCAATGTTCAACAGTTTTTATTTTGAAGGAAACTTTTGGTTGGGCATTAAGTTTGTACATTTAGCTTTAAATATTGCATAATCCTACAATGTTACATGAGAGCCTAAATAGCATTTGCTGAGAAATGTAATACATTTCTACAAAACATTTTAAAAACATAATATAGCAAGTTTGATTGATTAAAGGATCACCTGTAGGTGCATGTCTAATAAGGCAGAGTCCAATTTTTTAACCTGGGTCCTCTCGCAGAGCAACTTCCTGTAACCACTCAACATAGCACTTAAGCACTTTCAACAAATATTTACCTGGCCACCTACACACCTATTTAATTTTGTAAATGTTAGAGCACAGCTCTTAAGTTTGAAAGTGAACCTCCATAAACAAGTGTCAACTTAAAGAATAGGCACTCCAGCAACTAAACTGAGAAATGCAATTGTAATTATTTGGTGAACTAGAAATCAGGTAATTGCAGCTGAATATTGTTGTCCAATAAACTCAAAAGGAAAATTTATTTTGACTAACATTGAAATCTTTTAACCTTGGGATTGTTATAACCTGTTTTTCCATGGGTATTATCAATATTGTATATGTTTAGAAACCAAAGCAATTATTGGGTTCCAAAGACTAAGTGAAAATAAATATGTACTTGTTGAAAAGCCTTTCTGATGTAAAAGGAGAGAGCATTGGTTTTCTGATTTAAGTAGTATAACCTAGAACAGGATTCCAGGATAGACATTTCTGATTAAAGAGATTTCTGTAGGTGTTTAAGTTCAAATTAAAGGTGTTAAAACCCAAAGTAGGGTCAAATCTGATATGGTTCAGTTTACTCTATAGTCCTAGGCAGTGAGAAGTGATCTGCTAGGTCACTTAGCTCACATCTTGGCACTGACTCCATGCAGGAGGGTAGGGAAGGGGGAGATGGAAGAATACTGACCAAGGTCTAAAAGTAATTCATTTATTTATTTATTTGGGTGATTCCCTGGATGGGAATCAAACCTAGGCTGCAGCGTGAAGAAAGCCAAAGCCTAGTCACTACACCACCAGGGAGCCCCCTTAAAAGTAATTTAATAATTAGCTTCACATATTAGTTAGTTCTTGCATTATTTAAAGAAAACCAGGGACATTTGAATCTAGTGGGTTTTGCTTGTCCAATGACAGGAATTATTGGATGATGCCAAAAGAATATACTGGGTCATTTAAAATATCTATGTAGAGATTTTAATGTTTCATTAATGACTAGTACAAATTACCACAATGGTCACTTTATTTTTCTGTAAGTTTAATTTTTTAATATTGTATAAGGAATTTGAAATTATGAATATCTAAATGAAAGCCTCAATTTCTAGAATGAGATAATAAAATTCAATTGGGCAAAGTATCTGTGTTTTTATATAATGAATAACAATTATAGTGAAATATCATTGTAGATATAAGCTATTTCAGAGTTGATCTTCATGCATATGTAAGGGTTATGGAATTTAATGCTCAAAATTGCCAAATGTGTTTGTTTTTCTGTACAGCTCCCTCCTAGTCCCCTACCAAAATATCTCTGTCTTCAATTTTTTTTTTTAATTTCAGGTATATTTAACTCTTTCATAAACCTTCAGAACTTTAATGTAGAATAATGTGTACAGGTGAAAAACTATTAGTTCCCTCTATGCACACACTGTGCACACCTCCCTCTTCCTCTCCCTCTTTCACACCTTATCTCTATCCCTCTTTGTCCCTCTCTTTCTCTCCCTCACTTCCTCTTCCTCCCTCCCTCCTTCTCTCTCTCTCTCTCTCTCTCTCTCTCTCTCTCTCTCTCTCACACACACACACACACAGATATGTATTTTAAGTTTCTTCTCAGAAGATATGAAGCTCAAAGTCCTATGAATTTTTCAATTTCAAAAATTGCTGACATGGAATTCAGTAGTATATTGGCAGTAGAAATTTTCAAGTCTGTAATTTCCATCATAATCTAAATGAATGTGATAACTAATACAATTTTTAATAAAATATTGGGTTTCTGTAATGGTTTCCACTTTGACAAATTTCTGACAATTTCATATATATTTGAAGCAATCCAGAAATTGAAGGATGAGGTGCACTCATTGATCTTATTTTGCATGTGATGAATAAAAGGCCCAGGCAGAGAATATGTAACAATTTACCTCAGTTCTTCAGACTCTTACATAAATATCCAGAGCAGCCATGACCCCTTCTTTTTTGCTCTTCTTTCAGTCAATCAATCAATACACAGAGACTAAACACCTACTCTGTGCTAGATATTAATGGGGTATTGCTCATATGACTATATAAGTTATTGTTCAAACTGGGCCAATTTTAAAGTGAAAGGGGATGTAAACCTTTGAAATAGGCACTAAGCACCCTTAGACAAGTGACTTATCCTTTTCAAGCCTCAGTTTCATCAACTGGGAATGAGAGTAACACATGTATCAAGTGGCGTGTGTATAGTGCATAACAGTACCTTGTGCAGAGTAGGTCCTCCAAAAAGTGTTCATTTCTTCCTCTTTCCTGGAAGCATTTCCATCCCTAGAATGTTGTACATTTTTTTCCAATACTTAATGGCACTTACTGAATTTTGCCTTCCATTGGGAGGACTTACCATGTATGCATGTCTTCTATTAATGCTGTTTGGATCATAATTCATTGAAGAGCTGGACTTATGCCTTATTTATCTTTGCATTTACTATGAACCATTAATTAATTAGCTACTGATTGAATACCCTCATTTAACAAACAAACATACATTTTTAAAACAGTATAGATAGGCAGGTAAACTAAAGCATTCCTGCATCAAATGAATACACGAGAGCCCGTGGAACTTAAAAGAGTTGATTTGGTATTTTAAGATACTTTAGTCTAATATTCAAGTGGTGGATTATAACCAAGGGAATTTACTAACATTCATGTATAAGAATCATCAATTTTGATTTCATAAAACATGTATTGACATTTTCATTAGAACTGGGAGGGAGTAAATAAGTAACCATTCCTATATCACAAGGTTTTCATTTTTTTTTTAAACAGAACAAATTATCGGGTTTCAGTTTCAACTATTTTAAAAAATCTTGCCAAAAGCTTGTTTTAAAACCTGTAATTTTGGCCATTTGGGGATGTTTGAATTTTTTTAGATGTTTAAAAATACCTTAATGAGATTACAGAAATCTAAAGTTCTCTTGTTGTAAGCCTTGTTTCTTTATTGTTAATTAAAGTCAATTAGGTGCATATCAACATTTTAATTTGGTAGCAGCAAATAACTTAATAGTGCCTTTCATACTAGAAAAAAAATGTTGAAAGGCATATTTTCAAATGTCATTTAGTTGATGAAATTTAGAGTTTTCTACATATTTAGTTTGCTCCTTAAGATGATACTGGTACTTCGATAAGAGTTCATTATCTTAAGACTTTGAATTCCCTTCAACTTGATCCTGCTGTAAAACCAGAAGTTTGTGTCTCCAATTTCCTTGTCTCTTTCTATACCAATCTGTTTAATAGCCATTGGTGTTTAAACATTTAGCATTGTTAAAGAAAACCATATTGGTAAAGAATTTGAACTTACATATTATAAAACTCATTACTTTCTGCCTTTCTCTTCCTCTCCCCCTTGCCTTCCCTTTTTTCTGTACTGACTACCTGCTATGCAATAGACATCAGGTATGCATATGCAGTGGCCTTCTAAACATCTGGACTTGGATGTTGCCAGGCACCCCACAGTCAACATAACTACCACTGAACAGTTGATGGTACTACCATGAGTCCCAGAAACTTGGAATCACCTATGATTACCCCCTACTCCCATCTGTTCTATCTCATCAAGTCCTACCTTCCTAAATTACTTTGAAAATGTAGTTCCAACCTTTTGGCCATTACCTTACACTAGGTGAACACCATGTCTCACTTAATTTCTACACCCGCTTTTCCTCCTTAGGTCTTGCCCCTCCCCAACATTCCACCTTGCAGCCAGGCTGACCTTGTCGTGCCTATCATTGCCTAAAGGTTAAACCTCTGGAAGTGCCCTTTTTGCTTGGCCCCTGCTAGACTTGCAGCTTCTCTCAACACTCCCTCATACACTGCCTTCCATCCAAGTGAGATGTGCCAATGCTCTCTCTCATCTTCTCTCAGTTTACACTTCAAATTCTCTAGGAATACTTCCCAAAGCAGATACCAGTCTTCTGCATCCCTGTTCTTACTCCATTGGAAGCCTGTCTCACATTCTTGTTTTAATTGACTCTATATATTTCTTCTCCAATAGCCTGTAAATTCCTTGAGGGCAGGGATATATATAAGTCAACTCATTATTGTGTCCTCAGCACCTAGCACAGTGCCTTACATGTACTCAATGTAATGTTCTTTGCTATATTTGTTTGCTGCCATAACAAAATACCATGGACTTTGCCTTAAACAACAAAATTTTATTTCTTTGCAATTCTCAATGTTAGAAGTCTAAGATCAGTGTTGGCAGAGTTGATTTCTTTTGGATATTTTCTCCTTGGCTTGTAGATGCTACCTCCTCCCTGTGTTTCACATGGTTTCTGCCATGTGTGTTTGTGTCCTAATCTCTTCTTATAAGGACACCACTTGTATTGGATGAAGGCCCACTCTATTGACCTCATTTTAACTTATCTCCAAATAGAGTCAAATTATGAGGTACTGGGTGTTGACACTAAATATATGAATTTTGAGGGGACACAATTCAGCTCATAACACTTTCCTTTCATGTACTGGTAGTCTAGCAGACAATTATCCTGCCTAAGGCCTATTTTACTGTGTATAGAAAGACATGTTCCAAGTGGGATACTCACAATGGGCTCCTGGCATAGTGGGGAGTCTCTAGGTTTTAAGTGTGCATGTTTCCCGAGACCACTGTTGGCCAGTATCTCTTTTTCTAGGTCATGGACACAGCTGACCTAATTACTTAAGCAACAATATCAATAGGCTACTCAGGAGATCAGAGGTGAATGGATGGCCTTTAGTTATGTCAGCTGGTCTTTTACCTTTCTCTCAGTACCCAAAGCTATTTTAGCTATTTAATGAGTGCCCATTAGCAGAATGGCATGCTTATTTGAACATAATCATTTGCTTTTCGTAAGCATATTGGGAAAACTTATGCTTAGCTCCTCTGAGTTGACTTGCTGCTGTAAAGAAAATTTGGGTACTCAGAAGTAGTTGGCTCACCTTGTACACTTGTCACTTTGTAGATGAATGGAATCTATCAATTATTTGTTCATTCAGAAACATATAAATTATCAGTAGCCTATTTTCTCCCTGGTCTGTTTGATGAACTGGCATTATTTGCAGTATATAAAGTATTCGTTTTGTACACAAAATTCCAAACCCATGTGCAGGTGAAGTATAAAGCTAAAATATTCCTGAAAAACTCCGGCTTTTTCATCCAGGCCTCTCAGCTCATTTCTTGGAAGGCCTGTTTGAATTAATACAAACCTGGTGTCATCAAACCCAAACAGTGATTGTCAGAGAACAGGAAGTGTAGAACTCTAGATCTTTCAGGGAAGGGGGCTGCTTGCCCACACTAACTGCAGAATTGTTAGCAAGAGGAAACCTAATAAATTTAGCTGTAGTGATCAAATAATTGGTAAAGACAATGCTCAGACTGTCAGAATATACATAATCATTTGATGGCAAGTCAAGGATAACTCAATAACCCAGGAAAAAGCTTTTTATTTTCTCCCACTGGACCATTTATTACAGTTAGCTCTCTGTTCATACAGACAATCATTGAACTACAGAGAATGAAGAAGAAAAAATTTATAGGGACCATACATTCCAAACCTCTTATTTAGACATGGGGGGGGGGGTGGAATGAGGCCCAAAGAGGACAAGGGACTTACTTGGAGCAATATGTTATGCTAACGATAAGGCAGGGACCAGGATTTAGGTCTCCTGACCCTAGATCAGTCTTCTTTCTTCATCATGTCAGAGTGGTTAGACCTCTGCTAGCCATCTCACCATTTACAGAGACTGTGGCTTATCATCTTATTTGAGAGGCAGTAGAGCTTAGTGGTTAAAAGCATGTACTCGAGAGCCAGGCTGCCTGAGTTTGAATTTCATAATGGCTCTATGATTTTCAGCAAGGTACTCTCTGTATTAGTTTGCGAGGGCTGCTATAAAAAAAATGTACCATAGACTAGGTTGCTTAAGCAACAGAATTTTCCTTACAGTTCTGGAGGATAGAACTTGAAGATCAAGGTGCTGACAGAGTTGGTTTCTTCTGAGGACTCTTTTGGCTTGTAGATCATAGTTTTCTTCTGGTGTCTTCATATGACCTTAACTCTCTGTGTCTCTGTGTCCCAATCTCCTGTTCGTATAAGGACACCAGTCATATTGGCTTAGGGCTCACCCCAATGACCACATTTTACTTTATTTACTTCTTTAAAGAACTTATTTCCAAATACAATAACATTTCAAGGTACTGGGAATTAGGATGTCAACATATGAATTCTGTAGAGGGATACAATTAAGTCTATAACTATAACTCCAGGCCTAGGCTATCTTATCTACAAAACAAGACTGATAATAGATCCTACCCAAGAAAAGGTATGGGGATTAAATGAGTTTGTTCAATGTAGAGTACCTAGAACAGTATCTAGTAGGTAGTAAATCCTCATGTAGCCTTAGCTAACATTCTGTAAAATTAAGTTCAGAATATTTTTGAAGCTGTTTTGTTGTTTATTATACAGAACAACAATAGTACATTCCTCATTTCCAATTGATCTTTAATACATAAGCTGACAAAAAGGACCTAAAACCCCATGTTTAGACTATTTCAAATAGATTAATATAATGTGAAAGACTTTGAACCTTCACATGAAAGGTTCAGAGAGGTGGAAACATAGTTATATTTAAAGAGATAATCTTGGATAATGTCACTAATGAAAAGTAAAAAATTAATTAACAAAAGATGGAAATTTGCAGTTCTGTTTGTGCTTCTAGTTCCATGGGCTATTATTTAATAAAAACTTTCTGATTACTAGACTAGCATTGGAAATATATTTTGGGCTGAGGATCCTCATGTATGAAACATAAAATACAAATTTTTTAAAATGTAAATGTGTTTTCCTACTTGGATTCATTTATTCAACAAGTGTTTATTTCATATCTGTGTATCTTATATTATGGTAGGTGCCATCTCTCACCTCAACAAACTCATAGTCTAGAGGGGAGATGCATGATACAATATGAGAGAATGAAATGAAAAGATATGAGCTGGGAGTCACTAACTCGGAAGAAATAATTCAGCCTAAGACAGTCTGAATGGCTTCCCAGAGGATGTGAGTGAAGTGCTAAATCATGAATAGTGAGTAGGAATTGGCCAGGAAGCCAAAGGATAAGAAAAAAAATTAGAATACTGTATGCATAAAAGCTGGGGAATCAGAAAAAGCATGGTGGTGAATAGACGCACTGTCTTTTGCTATGGTTGTATCATTGCATGTGCTGAGCGAAGTGGTATGTGATGACACCGAATATTTTGTGTTATCCTCAGGAAGTTAGGCTTGTATTCTGTATGGTGAAGTTGGCTAACAGCTATGGCCAACCAGATTGAAGCCTTAGAATCAATCTCAATACCGTCATTACTATTCAACTGGACTTGGCCTCTCTCCCAGCTATAGGCAATGACAATTATTAATAAAATTATTTAGAAACACTTGCTTTACCTAAAAACAATTTGTCTTGGTAATAGGACTCTAAAACTATATAATATTTTTAGATTTTCAAAATGTTATTTCTTGCCTGATTTGTTGATGTCATGGAAACATTCCTTGGGAGAACTAGAATTAGATCAGATATAGCAATTGAGTTTACAAGGATTTCCTTAAAAAAGATAACTGTCCCCACATGTACATCTGACTATGTTTCTTTTTTTCTCTTCTTATTTTTACTGTTAAATGTATTGGGGTGGTATGGGTTGTAAAAATTATAGGTATACAATTCTATAGTACATCATTTATGTTTTGCATTATGTGTTCATCACCCAGAGTCAGTTCTCTTTTCATCACCATGTATCTGATTCCCTCTCCCACCTCTCCCACACCCCTCCCCACTGGCCCTCAGGTAACCACTAACCACTAAACTATTTATTGTATGTGTGAGTTTTTGCTTTTTGTTGTTTTCAGTTTTGTATTCTCCATATAAATTCTTTCATATGGTTCTTGGTTTCTTCTGCCTGGCTTATTTTGCTTAGCATGCTGAACTCAAGATCCTTCCATGCTGTCACAAATGGCAGTATACCATTTTTCCTTATAGCTGAGTAATATTCCATTGTGTATATGTACCACAGTTTCTTTATTCAGTCATCTGTCGCAGGGCACTTTGGTTATTTCAATAACGTGGCCACCATGAACATTGCTGTGATGAATACTGGGGTAAATAAGCCTTTGCTTGCTATGGTTTTCAAATTTGGAGGCTAGATCCCCAGAAGGGGGATTGCTGGTTCATGTGCTAACTCCATTCCCAATTTTCTGAGGAACCTCCACACTGCCTTCCACAGTGGTTGTACCAGTTTGCACTCCCACCAGCAGTGTACCAGAGTTGCTTTTTCTCCACAGCCTCTCCAGCACTTGCTATTCCTTGTCTTGTTGATAACAGCCATTCTCACAGGTGTGAGGTGGGATCTCATTGTGCTTTTGATTTGCATTTCCCTAATAGCTAATGAAGTTGAACATTTTTTCATATATTCTCTGGTCACTTGTATGTCTTCCTGGGAGAAGTGTCTATTCAGATCTTCTGCCCACTTTTTAATTGGGTTGTTTGCTTTTTTGTTGTTGAGTCATACGAGTTCTTTCTGTATTTTATATATTAGACTCTTATCAGATGTTTTGTTTCCTAATATTTTCTCCCAATTGGTTAGCTGTCTCTTTGATTTGTTGATGGTTTCTTTTGCTGTGCAGAAGCCTTTTAGTTTGATATAGTCCCAGTCATTTGTTTTTACTTCTACTTTCTTGCCTTTGAGGTCAGGTTCATGAAGTCCTCCTTGAACCCAAGGTTTATATAAGTTTAGTACCAATGTTTTTCTTTGCACAGTTTATTGTTTTGGGTCTTATGTGGAGGGCTTTAATTCACTTTGAATTAATTTTAGTATATGATGACAGCTCACAACTCAGATTCCATTTTATGCAAGCAGTTTTCCAATTTTTCCAGCACCATCTACTGAAGAGGCTTTCTTATCCCCATTTGCTCCTTTATAAAAAAATTATTTGTCCATATATTTGTGGATTTATTTCTGGGTTTTTTATGCAGTTCCATTAGTCTATGTGTTTGTTTTTCTGCCAATACCAAGCTGTTTTGATTATTGATGCATTGTAGTATAGATTGAAATCGGGGAGTGTGGTAACTCCAGACATTATTTTTATGTAGGATTGCTTTGGATATTCTAGGTCTTTTGTGGTTCCATACAAATCTGATATATATATATATTTTTTAGTTCGTGGAAGAATCTTTATGGGATTTTGATTGAAATTGCATCAAATCTATATATTGCTTTGTGTAATAAGGCCATTTTAACAATGTTGAGTCTTCTAATCCATGAACACGGAATATCTCTGTGTCCTCTTTAATTTCTTTTAATAGTGCCTTATACATAAGTTTTCAATGTAAAAGTCCTTTACATTCTTTGTTAATTCCTAGGTACATTTTTGTTTCCATTACAAAGGGTATTGAATTTCTCATTTTTTTCCTGAAGTTCTGTTGTTATATAAAAATACAATTGATTTTTGTACATTGTATTCTGCAGCTTTATTTATTTATTGTTTCTAATAGTTTTCTGGTGGAATCTTTGCAATTTTCAATATAAAGAATGACATCCGCAAATAGTGACCATTTGACTTCTTCTCTATTTGGATGCCTTTTATTCCTTTCTGTTGTCTGAATGCTTTGGGAAGAACTTCTGGTACTATATTGAATTGGAGTGATGACAGGGATTATCCTTGTTTTCTTACTGGTTTTAGAGGAAGGGGCTTCAGCTTTTCTCCACTCAGTATGATATTACCTGAGGGTTTGCAATATATGTCCTTTATTGTCTTGAGGTACTTTTCTTCTATACGCATTTTATTCAGTGTTTTAATCATAAGTGGATGTTGTATCTTGTCAAATTGTTTTTCTGCATCAGTTAATATAATCATATGTTTTTTATCTTTTAATTTGTGTATGTGGCGTATCACGTTGATTTGTTCATGTTGAATCATTCGTGTGCTGCCGGGATGAATCCCACTTGATCATGGTGAATACTCTTTTTGATGCATTGTTGTATTCTATTTGCTAATATTTCGTTTAGAATTTTTTGCATCTGCATTAGTCAGAGATAATGGTTTATAGTTTTCTTTATTTGTGTTGTCTTCACAAGGCTTTGGTATTAGGGTAATGTTGGCCATGTAGAATGAGTTGGAAGTATTTCCTCATCTTCAATTTTTGGCAAGAGTCTGAGGAGGATAGGCATTAATTCTTCTTAGAATGCTTGGTAAAACTTGTTGAGACCATCTTGTCTGGGGCTTTGCCTTTTGGGAGGTTTAGGATGCACGTTTTAATCTCTTTATTATTGATTGATCTATTTAGATTATCTACTTCTACTTGGCTCAGTCTAGGTAGACTATATGTGTCTAGAAACTTGTCCATTTCTTCTAGGTTGTTAAATTTGGTGGCATAAAGTATTTCCTAATATTTTGTTATGATCCTCTGTATTTCTCTGGTACCACTCATAATTTCTCCGCTTTCATTTCTAAATTTGGTAATTTGTGTCTTTTCTCTTTGTCCTTTGGTGAGCTTAGCCAGGTTTGTCAATTTTCTTGATTTTTTTTTTCAAAGAGCCAGCTCTTTCTTGCATTAATTTTTCTATTGTTTTTCTGTAGTCAATTTCATTTAATACTGCTCAAATTTTTATTATTTCTTTCATTTTGCTGACTTTGGAATTTTTTGTTCTTCTTTTTCCAGTTCTTAAAGATGGGATATTAGGATGTTTGCTTGTGATTTTTCTTGTTCCTTGATATAGGCCTCTAAAGATAGAAATTTCCCTCTTATTACTCCTTTTTCTACATCTCAATAATTTTGATATGTTATGTTTTCAGTGTCATTAGTTTCTATGTATTTTTAATCTTCTTCTAATATTTCTGTTTTAATCATTATTTTAATAATATTTTTTTAAAATTTCCATGTAGGGAGTTCCCTGATGGTGTAGTGGCTTAAGGCTTCGGTGCTGGCGCTGTCAGCGCTGGGGCCTGGGTTCGATTCCCAGCCAGGGAGCTACCCACATACCAAAAAGCGAAAAAAAAAATTTCCATGTACATGTGATTCTTTTTTGCTTTCGTTTTGCACTTGATTTCAAAGCTTTGTGATCTGAAAATACACATAGAAGGATTTCAGTCTTCTTGAATTTGTTGAGGCTAGTTTTGTGTCTCATCATATGATCTATCCTTGAGAGTGCTCCATGTGCACTAGAAAAGAATGTATAGTCTACTGTTATCACGTGTGGTGTCCTATAAATGTCAATTATGTTCAATTGTTGTATCATTTCAAGCTGATATTTCCTTATTTATTTTCTGTTTGGTTGATCTCTCCATGGCTGTTAAGGGAGTGTGAAGGTTTCCTACTTTAATTGTGTTTTTGTCAATATCTCCTTTTAGATCTTTTAGCAGTTGCTTCCTGATTGAAGGCATATATATTAATGAGTGTTATGATTTCTTATTGATGTATTGTTCCTTTTATCATTATGAAATGTCCATCTTTGTTTCTTATTACCATTTTTGTCCTGAAGTCACTTTTATTTGATATTAGTATGGCCACTCTGGCTTTTCTCTGGATGCCATTTGCTTGGAATATTGTTTTCCACCCTTCCACTCTGAGTCTCTGTTTGTACTTGTGGCTCGGATGTTTCTCTTGGAGACAGCATGTGGATGGGTTTTGTTTTTTAATTCAGTCTGCTACTCTGTGCCTTTTTATTGGTGAGTTCAGTCCATTTATGTTTAAGGTGACATTTAAGATATGAGGACTTCCTATGGCCATTACTTCCTCTCTTTTTATTCTTTTGATGTCCCAACTCTTTCACATTTATTTTGATTTTTTGTGTCAGGATGAATAGTCTCCTTTAGTATTTTTAAAATGCTGGGCTTGTGCTAGAGAATTCCCTCAGCTTCTGTATATCTGAAAAGGTCTTTATTCATTCTTCATATCTAAAGGGTAACTTTGCTGGATAAATTATTCTTGGCTAGTAGTTTCTCCTTTTTAAAATTTTGAATATTTGATTCTATCCCCCCCTCCAGCTTATAGAGTTTCTCCTGAGAAGTCTGTTAATAGCCTGATGTGCTTCCCTTTAAAGGTTATCATATTATTTTCTCTGACTGTCTAAAGAAATCTTTCATTGTCTTTGATTTTTGATATCTTCTGTATAATGTGCCTTGGAGAAGATCTGTTAGGGTTTAGGTAGCTAGGGGTCTTGTTTCCTTCGTGAATTTGTGATTCCATTTTTATCCATAAATTTCTCATCCACTATTTGTTTGAATAAGCTCTTTGTGGATTTCTGCTCTTCTTTTTCTGGTACTCCTGTTATTCTAATGTTGTTCTTTCTAATGGTGTCAGAGATCTCTTGTATGGCTCTTTCATTTTTTTTTTTTTTTACTTTGAATCTCTCTTCATCTCTCTGTGAAATTTCAATGTTCCTATCTTCAATATCTCTAATTCTTTTCTCCATCTGATTGGCTCTGTTTCCTATGCTAGTGAGTTCATTTTTAAATCTTTTATTGTGTTATCTCCAGAATTTCTATGTGTTTCTTTTTTATAGTTTCAAGTTCTTTGTTAAATTATTCCTTTTGCTCACAGGTTTACTTTCTGAGATCATTTAGCTGCACATGAACATTCCACCAACCTTCTTTTAGCTTTCTGAGTGTTTTAATAATTGCAGTCTTGAATTCTGTCATTAAGATTATATATTTCCAAATCTATACATTCCTTTTCTGGAGATTTTCCATTTTCTTTCTGAGAGCTTTGAACCCTAAGGTGCTCATTGTATAATATTTGATGTGTTTCTTTTCCTGGGCATGAGGACTTCTTTCCCTGGAAGATATGAAGAGGTTTTTTTCTTTAACTTCCCAGTTGGTGTTACTACAGTGTCTTACTATATTTTCTCTTGGTTATTCAGTAATCTCATTCTGGGAGATTTCCTTGAAGTTGGTTTCACTTCTTTGACCGAGTCAGTTTGATCTTGATGCACCTCTTCTTTGGGAAAATGCAGTGGGCAAAGGTTTGTTGTGTCTCTGAGATCAGTGCAGGGAAAAGCTGATGTGGTCATGTTTTAAAGTTGCCTGAACCTTCCTGCTGGTATCCGTGGAGGCAGGATTTGTGGGAGGGGAGCAGGTTTATTTCCTCATAAGGTAATGGCAGTTTGCCTTTTTCAGCTGTCTGTAAGCAGGCACTAGGTAGAGTTGGGGAGGAGCAAGCTTTGGGAGAGAGTTAGGAGAAGCAACCAGGCCCTGTGTCTGTAGTTTCCGCCGGGTGTGTGGCAGTGTGGATTACACGGGGTCCACTCCCCTGAGTGCTGGATTCCATCATCCTCCCTCCATGCCTAGAGCACGGGTTTGACATGGGCCAAGAGCACTGGGAGGGTCCTGGGCAGGTGGGCACACAGTGAAACAAGAGCACACTGGACAGGCCCTAGTTGGTGCACTAAGAGCACCAGGTGGCTTGGGCAGGTAGACATGCCCCAATATAGAAGAGCACTGGGCTAGCCTGGGTTGGCATGCACCAAGAGAACCAGGCAGGTGCACACTAAAATGAAAGAGCATGGGGCGAGCATGAATCGGTGCATGGTAAAAGCACTGGGCAGGCACAGGCAGGTGTGCACCAAAACAAAAGCCTTTTAGTAGGGCACAGGGTGGGCCCTGTAGGGCGCACACTACTGGCTCAGCCTTTCTCTTATCTCCTGAGCCCATGTTTCACCAAAGACTGTGATTTGTTCTGGTCTGCTTTCCATGGCAGCTGGCTCCCAGATTCAAACTCACCTAGAGCCAGTTTGAGTCAAACTAGTGCTGCTTTGCCTGTTGGCTCCGATTTGCAGCTGGGGCCTTATTCTCGCTCAGGACAGTTTACCAGTCTTTGGTCAGCTTGTAACCTTCCCAGAGCATGGTGCAAGGTTCGGGTTTCAACTCCTCCACAGTCTTATGGGGCTTCGGGCCACCTGGTGTCATGCTGCGCTTCGTCCTGAACTCGCCCCCAACTAGCTCGTTGTGCTGCCAGCCCCAGGTCGCGTTCCACAGCCCCATCTCCACTGTGTTTCCTTCCTTCTTCTCCCATTTACTCCTCTTCCTCTGACTTCCAAGTGTTTTCTTGCAATTTGTGGATCTCTCAGCTGAGGCTGTGCCACTCAGAGTTTCTCCCATTGGATCCCAGTTATTCAATTTTATTATGTTTTCTGGGAGAGGTTTCAAGGAATTCCTGTCACTTCACCACCTTAGGTTCCCCTCTACAAGGTTGTTAAAGTTCAATGATGTGTATAAATAACACCATCATTTTGTGGCCATGGGAATCTTAGCCTGAAACTGAGCGTTGGAAAGTTTTGAAAAATGAGTCATCTTGGAATGTTTGCTTTTCCTCTGAGAGATAAATGATTTTTCTCACAAATATAAACAAAAGAAAATTCCTGGGATTACCCTGTATTGTAATAAGGTAAGTATTTAGAACACAGTATATTGCTTGGTGTTACCAATTCTATCACAAGGCGAATGAGCTATATATGGTAGTCTGGAAAACTGGACATATTTTCCTATGTGCTATTTTAATACTCATGTTTTTGTTCAGAAAAGAAGAGGTTACTTTTAAGATAAATTAAACTTAAATGGCCACTTTTTGTTTTGGTGAGTTCTGATCATTTTTTTAGAATCATGTACTATTAATTTCTGGCAAAATAAGTCACATTTATTTTATTGCCATACATATATTGCATATAAACATGTACAACTAAAGATACAGTTTTATGTTCTATAACATAAGTTATATTATCCTATGTATGCAGAGACAACGGATGTCTTTAACATATAGTGATGTTATCACAAGTCAGTTTCCCCAGGAATGCCCCTCTGCAATGCAGACTTTTATGTGGGGAGCTTTTGAGGAGTGCTTTTAGGGCCAATGCTTATAGAGCAGTAAAGAAACTCATACAACCCTTCAGTGTTCACTGTTATGTTGAATCCAGGTGCTTTTAAACTTCTGCATCAATCAGTTACTGGATGTGGGCTGTCTCCAGGGAGTGGATGCAAGTTTTAATTAGGGGCTCTCAGGCAATTCAGTTATTGGAAGGGTGACTCAGTTGCTAACAGTCTGCAACCAACTCTTCCAGCTGCTGCAGAAAGGAGTGCTTCTATCTGCATGGACACCTGCATCTATACAATGATACATATCTCTTGCATCTGATGGAAAGTGGTCTTTACATTAATGGTGGTATATTTAATAGATGTTTAGCTTATAACTGCTCATGCCTATTTTTCATTCTTCCACTGTTCCTCTCTGGAGTGGTCTGATATATGTCTTTTCCTTACATCTTCTTCAACTGACTCAACATGATAATTTGTTTCTGGCCTCCTAGACCAAGTCACTTGAGAAAAAGTGATCATTTTGCTGTGTATTGACATAATTATTTCTTTTATATATATGTGAGAACAAAAGTCCATTGGTTGTATATCTGCCAAAGAAGAGGAAGTTATTGGCTTGACCAAAAGTAACCTGTTATTTCAATTGAGTAAGTGTTTTTGACCTCTCCTGGCAATACATTTTTATTTGGTATAAACTTAAATTCAAGTCCATCTCCTCATGCCACCCTTTCAAAATTAAAAGAAAAAGCAGAGTCTTATTTAAGAATGAAGTACCCAAGGAAAAAGAGCTGTGCAATGGGCTAAGACCAACCTATTGATGATGAATTTTGAGGAAGGGTTTTATTTGGAGAAAACACTTAACTCAAGGGTGTGTGTTCTAGGACACTATTATTTTTAAACTTAAAGGGACCATTGCATACAATCTAATGCCCATCAACCTTGCCAGGTAAGAGAGAGGGGAGGAGAGTAAACTTCATGAAGTTTCAAACCTACCTTTGAGCAAAATGTTTGAGTATTTTCAATCTTAAAATAAAACATTCAGTGCTCTAACTCCAGAATGATACATGCACATAAGCATTTGCATTCATACTGCAACTGTCATGTTATTATAATGAATGAGTTTATAAAATTAACTTGATTAATCATTTCTAAAAAGTGTTTTCAGATTTTATGTTTGGTTTTTAAATATAAAAATAGTATGTCTGTTTGGAATTATGAATGGATTATTATAAAGCCCGTTACTAACAAGCATCTATCCTGTCTTATGAGTTATCATTTCTATGGACTAGGTTTTACTTCCAGCTTCATTTCCACTTCACAAGTATCTGTTGAGTGCCCACTAAGCAGAAAGCAGTATTTGTATGATAAGACTCCATCTGGTGACAGGTAGCAGGACTATGCATTTGGATGGTGCTGACACTTAGACCTGATGGAATCTGTGCCACTGTAGACAGTGCCTCAACTATGTTTGAGGTAATGACACTGTAGTCTAACATATGTATATGGGGTCTAAAGACAGGCCTGATGAATAACAATACCATTTGACAGCAAATAATCACCACAGGAAATTTAGGCCACAGCAGCTTGATTGCTCTTTACACTGTCATGGTTGATTGGTTTTTCCATCACCCTTTGTTTAAAATCATTTCAGAATTAATTGGTGTTCATTAATGAGTCTTTGCAGTAGAATTGCAGAAACAGTCATTAATGTAGCTAATAAACATAAAAAAGTAAAAAAGGTCCTACTACTGGGTCCCTACAGGCTGTTAACTAACATGTTTAAGAAGAATACATAAACATAAATTAAACATTTTTCAAACCGCTAAGAATGTGGGAATTTCACATGGTGGTCTGTAATAATGCTTTGAACCAATTTGCTCCTTTTAAAAAAGTGTACTCAGTTTATGAAAATGAAAGCAAAGAAAAAAAAGAAATGAACAAACAAATAACCCATGGACACAATCAATAGTTTAATGTTTATTTGGGGATGAGTGGGTTAGGGAGAGGAGAAGGGGGAGGGGGTGGGAGAGGAGGGGGTAGCTAAATATAAGGTGATGGAAAGAGAACTCACACTGGGTGGTGAACTTATTATACAACAAGTTGACAGTGCTCTGTAGAACTGTATGCCTGAAACCTATGTAATCCTTGCTAACAGATATCACCCCAGTAAGTCTAACAATAAAAATGAATTAAAAAAAATAAATAAAAATAAATAAAAAAGTGTACTCCTGAGAAAGTGGTTCTGGTTAGAAATCATCACCTTGGGTAATTTCTCAGAGAAGCCAGGGAAAGCTAAAGGTAAGCCATCCCATCAAGAAATAGATTTTACCTAAAGGTAGCACCTTCTGATGTAAGACAAGAGCGAATTCTCACATCATGGAATTATTTGATCACATGATAGATTTCTAAAGTAAGTATCTCGATGACATTTAGAAAAGAAAATACCTATTTTATAAGACAGAGAAATAAATCTGTCTTTTTAATAAGTGATGCTTTCTTGACCAAGCACCTAAGTTGTGGCTTAACCATGTTACAATGTCAAATCTTCAACCACATTCCATGAGAAAAAAACTCCAGGAAACATCTACATTATTTTGAAATAATGGAATGATGCTGACCTCTGTTTCTATCCAAGGGCCAAGGACTACAACTTGTGATATTTTCAAATAAGCTTTAACCTACATCTTTGTGTATCTTCATATGCACAGCTCCAGTTAACTCCCAAAGCCACACCATTCTACATAGAAATGATCTGCAACCAGTCTAGAGAATCCATAAAAATTTCTCAGTCATCTTCTGTAACACCACCAGGTATTTCCAATTATCTGAATGGAGATGAAAAAAATGAAAATATAGTTTTAAACATTGACTTAACTATTTAGAGGGTATTTGTTTTGTATGGCAATTTTGTTTTTAAAAACAGGGTGAAAAATGGGAATGGGGAGAACCTTTGCTCTAATACCAAATATTATAGCAGCTCACTTAACTTATCTCCACCCAATTGATAACTTTAAGATTCAACAATACTCTCTACGATCTCTGGGAAATCTACTGGTTGCAGCCAGTAACATATGCACTAATGGCCAGAGGAAACTTCAGGGTACACCTGCTGCTTCAGCTTCCACCAGTTGAGTTGTATGGCTCATTAGCAGGGATTAATTGTGTTTGTCCTCAATCATATTAATGCCAGTTTTACTTAGCATTGTAGTTATGTAATTTTATTCAGGATTGTACCAACAAAACAAAAATGAGTGTGAAAAATAAAGGAAATTATTTCTCCTATGAAATGAAGTTTATTGTTTTGGAAAAACTCATTTTTATTAGTTTTCTATTTTTGTTGTAACAAAATACCACAAACATAGTGGCTTAGAAAACCACAAATTTATTCTCTTAAACGTTTAGCGGTCAGAATCTGAAATGAAAATTACAGGGTTAAAAGCAACATGTCAGCACAGCTATGTTCCTCTGGAGGCTTTAGGGGAAACTAATTTTTGACTTTTAGCTTCTAGAGGCCACCTTCATTCATTGACTTATAACCCCTTCCTCCATCTTCAAAGCCTAGGGCAGTCTGGGATAATCTCTCCATCTCAAGATCCTTGACTTAATCACATCTGCAAAGTCCCTTTGGTCATGTAAAATAGCATTCAAAAGTTCTGGGGATTGGGGTATGAATATCTTTTGTGGGGCATTATTTTCTCTACCAAAATCCAATCACTAGTCTCCAAAGATTCATCTCCATGTCATGTGCAAAATGTATTAACCCCATCCCAACATACCCACAAGTCTCAACCTGTTACATCAGGAACATTCAATTGAATAAAAAATGCAATCAAAATAGGTGATGAGACAACTATTCAAGATTGAAAAAAATTGTTTTAAAAATCTACAAGCTTCTGCACTCAAATTGCTTATTATGTGTCTTTAAGTTCATATTCCACTTTCAAGAGTCTCAAATGAGCAGTCGTAGAGGATGCAATATAGTTGTTGTTTATGTGAGAAGTATGCTGTAGAAATCCAGTCTGTGATTTTTACTTAAAAGTCTTAGCCTTAGATGAAAATATTTGTGAATGAATTAACAGTTTTATGGATAAAATTGTAATTTTCAATGTACCAAATGTTGTGGTACCCAATTCAAACAAAAGTCTTTGATTCAATGGCCAAGCAAGGATTGTAATCAAGTTTAGTCAAAAGATCTTCTCCAGGTATAGAACATCATCATTCTAGGCTGAGTTACTGTCCCATATGCATTACAAAGTTGGGAATTATGTGTCTTGCCACTGCATATGTCTTGCCACTACATCTTCTGCAGCTGCCATTGTATTGGGCCATTCACTGACCCCCTAATTCCCCAGGCACATTTCTTTCTTTATGCCATTGTTCATACCGTTTCCCTTGCTTACAATGCTTCCTTCTCTCCTCATTTTTTCAGTTTCTTCCCTTTCTCTCCAAGAGTAGGCATTTAGCTTAGCTCTAGTTCCATTAAAAAGGAGCCAATTTGAGTAAATTTACAATTCTGAACTGGCAATTTGATGAATGTTTTTCATCTCTAAGAGCTGAGGAAATTGGGTCTACAAGGAACTGGTAGGGGTGTTGTATGTGTGATACAACAGAGTCCAGTCCAGGGCTCTGAGTCTTTTGTATACTGAAAATTATTTCAGGCACATAGAAATAGTAGGACAATGGCTGGTTTGTAATATGTGTCATAACTTAACTCAGAATACTGTTTTGCTAATGTATTTGAACAGAATATATTGGGATAACCAATTTGTAATGGAATGTTGGTACACTTTTAATTAATGCCAAATCTCCTCAGAAGTATAAATGCTGAATATATTGCAACAAAACATAGTTTTGTTATGACAACAAACTTACACGTGTGCTTCTAGAGTATACATGTAATTGCAGGCACTATAGAAGAGAGTATTTAATATTTAACTCTTAACTGCAACTGAAGTTGGTCCTGATGGTATAAGGAAAAATTGTGTTAACCTTAAGTAGTTAGAATATAAAACCAGAAAGACTAAAAGTTGTTAGTCTAACTTTTGTTTATTGACCAGAACATCTAAATGGTTTTAGGCATCAAAAAATAATTTTTAAAAAAATGTGGCTTCCTATTGGACCTTTGATCCATTTTAATTTATTTTTGATGTTGTGTGCAGTTTCTGAATATCTTTTGTGGCTTGTAATAAAATAGCCGCAGTGCAATTTTTGCATGTATGTCAAGTGATGCGTGACCTGCTATGCAAATTTAATACCAAGGTGCCAAAGCTGAATTTATAATGTTTCCCAGTTACAGAGCTGTTTAAGGCAGTTTAGAAATCAATGAATATGTAATATGAAGGTGATAAGACCTAAATAAAAACCCTATTTATCTACTATGAAAAAGTATTTATATACAGACTACTTAGCACAAGCAGAAAATGGACAGTTTCCAATTATATGGTTTGCATAAACAAATGTTAAACTGTGTGCTCTGCATATATAATAATATAGGCAGTCTCTCTGCATTGTGCTTTAACTTTGGAAAATGTTTATAGATGTGTTTTTCCTTCTTCAGATATAAATAAAATGAAATGTGCCACTGAAGCAGTAGATGTCTTCTAAGTTCCAATATTTCTTCTAACATAGTATGTTAGCCTAAATTTTATACTCGATAGAGGACTGAATTTCTTTAATACCAAGGTGAGCAGATATGTGCTTTATGAAGTCCTTGCAGTTTATTTTGCAGTGAGAGAGATCAATTAATGAGAGTGACAAAAATTTTTTCCCAGGTTATTTCAGAATGTGTAATATTATATGGGCCTCAACTTTTAATATACCACTATTCAAATTGATATAATGCTACTATTTCTGGTGGAGTAGCTATATCATAATTCAATTAAACATTTCAGGAGTTTGTTGACTCCTTTTTCTGTAGAAACTGGCTACACCATAGCAGAGATGGATGAGAGACGACAGATATCAATTGATGGGAACCAATTCTAGCTTTTTATCATGAGAAAACATATATTACTCTCTCTGGCGAGAAAGCAAGCTAATGAATTTGTGTATAAGCAGTGTGTGTGTGTACACATGCATATGTGAGTGTGCATAAGGATGCATATATATATATATATATATATATATATATATATATATATATATATATATATATATGAGAGAGAGAGAGAGAGGGAGGGAGGGAGGGAGGGAGAGAGAGAGATTCCACACACATTTATATCCTTTGGCTTAGAGTTAAGCTGCTACAATAATGGCTAATAATGTATACTGCAATCAAGGAAAACATAGGGATGGGATTTGAAAAAAGTGTGTATGCTGCCATCTGGGTGGCACTGATACTTGGAAGAGCTTGGGATAATCCTATGTGGAGGCCAAGTGCTATCACTGACAAAGTCAGAAGAAAGTCCAAGTGATAAGGAAAGTCATGACTCTTGGTAATAATGAACTCCTGCACTGAGTCTGTGTTTAAGTCTTTCAAGGGGAAAATCAGTTTCTAGAAATTTAACATAGTGAAAGCCACCATTTGTCTGTAGACAAGCTGCCAGAATAGACACTACAGCTGGAAAACGGGTGGGTCTCTGCCTTTGAATTTTCACTTGCCATATGTTTCCTTTGGAAAGCATCATACTCACTTTAAGAGTGATTAAAATTTAGACAGTATTTCTAAAGAAGAACAAAATAATGACAATATGTCCTATATAATCTCAAGATTTTAATATCAATTTTCATTCGTCTTAATCATTGTATTTTCTATTAAAGCTTGCATAACACAGTAATTTATGCACTTTACCTGAAGGTTACATACGGCTTTCTAAATGGGATGTGATGTCAGGCACTGTTCATCTTATTTAACTAGTGATGAAACTGTCAGGGTAAGTGATAAAATCTTCAAAAGATTGATGACATATTTGGGTTGCGGAGACTAGGTGAGATGGAGATTTGGCAATTATCTACGTCATTTCATCAACATAGACAGACAAAGTTGATAATTAAAACAAAAAATAATCGACCTTGGCCACTTTCATTGAACAGATAAAATGAAAAATTGCCAAATCTCTATTTCATGATGATCTGTTCAAACCAGCCTTCTGTGCTACATGGCCAGGCAAGCATGCTGACTCCCAGTGTAGTCTCTCATTCTACTAAACTTAATTAACTATACTAGGGACCCAAAGTAATGGAGTTACCCAAGGGAGTATTTGAGCCCCATATCAATGCAAAGAAGGGTGTGCTGTTGAAGTGGACATTTTTAGTGCCCACCATGTTCCTGTGCAAATCCTAGTCTTGACACTTATATGCCCTGAGCTGCCATAAACTCCCTTCCCCTGATACATTTTTCCCAATATGCTATTCTGAACTTTGCTTTTTGCTGATGCTTCTAGAAAGATTAGGGTTGTTTTCAAATATAACTTCAGGAAAGCATTAAAATATTTTTGTTGTTTATAAAGAACATCTGTAGACTCAATTGTTTTTTTGGTCAGGGGGTAGTTCCCTGGCTGGGTATTGAACCCAGGCCATGGTGTTGAGAGCATCAAAACCTAGCCAGTACACCACCAATTATTTTTTAAGATTCTAATTTACTGCTGTGCAAACAATAGTCCAAAATACATTATCTGTAATTTAACCCTTCTCTGTTGCTATATTCCTAAGGATTTAATTGGCAAGTAAATGTCCTGTCAAAATGCTTTCTGTGGCAGGAAAATTTTCTAGCTCTTAGAGATTACACAGCTCAAAATCAAATAGAATTCCTCTAATAGAATTTCAGTTTGTCATTTAGAGCCTTTGTCCTTTGTATTCTGGGAAACCTTTCTCGTGTAGATATGATGGTAGAGAGGAAGATGTGTGTGTTTGTGTGTGTGTATGTGTATGTGTATGTGTATGTGTGTGTGTGGCTGTGTGTCTTGTGACCATGTGCACATGTGCCCACACCATTATAGTAAATTGCCTTGGTGGATTCCACTCAGTTATGCAAAAATGTGTAATGCTAGCAGGAAAAATTATATCATGTTCATAATATTGAAATAGACCTTCTAGGTTTAGAAAAAGTGGTGTCTGAATGGATAGACAAAACTGTGTGCTAAGTGATGTGCTAATAAGCATTTTGATGAGCATGAGCTTACATGTAGAAAATGCTTGACCTGTCTCTCAATGCATAGTTGAGCACTTAATGTTTTAACATTTAATGAACTCTTTTTTTATATATGGCCCACCATCTGTTCTGATACCTATTCCTTCATGGACCAGAAAAATGTGTTCATTGTTCTATTATTTATTGCCATAATAAATGACAAAACTTTAAGGGAATTTATAGAATGTTCAAATGATGAAAGGTAACCCAAAGAGACTCTTAATTTAAAATATGACACATTAAATACTTGCAATGATTATTCATGATTTTAGATTTTCAAAAATAGCAACATTTTGAAATTATTTGAATACTTGCACAGAAATACACTATTTTCCTGGAGAACAATTTTTCTGAACTCATTACTTTAGAACTTCATTTTCAATGCATATTATAAGAAAATTTGTGGCAAACTCATCTTCTAATTTTGATCCCTGAAAAGTAATTCACTTAGCAGTTAAATTGATTTTATTTGTGGTTGTGTGTTTATACATTAGTCAATGACTAACTGTGAAATTTGCTATCTTTGCCATGACCAACCCATGAAATTTATGATCTGTCTTTCTGATTTACATAAAACTCCATTTACAGTAATTAAATCTAATTCACAAGTGGAAAGTGTTACACTAAAATCCTCAAAGTGGAAGCATTTTGATCTTGTATTTGGTGTGCAAAGAAAAGGTAAATTATGAGAGTGAACTATGTATAGATACTTTGAGATTTATATTTTTAGGTTTCATTTGATCTTAAGTGTGTCATCATTATGAATTCATTTGCTATTACTGGAAAAGTACTTAGTATAATGGATTGACTTGGTAGCCAAGTGGATGTCATATGTTATTTTATAAACATTCTACTCTAATTTTCTTTTAATTCCACTTTAATTTATAATTGGTTAATGAATTCTATCATAGCTACAGTTCATTTTTTAAAAATCTAAACCTCCTAACTGAATTTTTCATACTTAAAGCTATTGAACTATATGGCTTGGAAATATAAAATTTTACTTGTCAGAAATATTGAGTAATAGCAGCTCCATTAAAATGATGTGCACTGTTGATAACTAGGCACAATGTGATGTAAATGTAGAAATGGTGTTGGCAGTGAGGATGGGGAGAAACACGATTTCCAAGCAAGTTTTTCTATAGTTGATCATTTTTTTTCTATGAAATGCTGCCATAGCATTTGTTCTTTTCTTCTTCTTCTTCTTTCTCCTCACCCTCTTCCTCCTCACTCTTTGTGTCACTTCCGTATTTTAGTGGGGACACAGGTGGTTTGTTTTACCTGATGAAGGAATATTTACCACTGTCAGGAGTGACACAAAAAAGCCCTTCCTCATATCTCAAAACCAGGCTGATTTGTCATTCTCTTAGAGAGGATTCCTGTGTCACTTTGACACATAGGGAAGAATTAACAAGAGAATTACCAAACCCATTTGATTAATGAGAATCTTCCTAGGGCATTTTAAACAAAAGTGGCTTCATATCCAATTATATTGGAAAGGGCAGTCTACATCAAAACATTGTATTGTTGAGAAACAATA
Source organism: Lyroderma lyra (assembly GCA_004026885.1). Taxonomy (NCBI): domain Eukaryota; kingdom Metazoa; phylum Chordata; class Mammalia; order Chiroptera; family Megadermatidae; genus Lyroderma; species Lyroderma lyra. The sequence continues at coordinate 108,118 of PVJL010005001.1, forward strand.
GCATAAAGTCATAATTTCAGCTTGTTTATAGAGCTATAGTGAACTGTTTGCCCATAGATTCTATCTCAGGTAAGTAAGCCCCTCTGGACTAATTTCAAAAAGCTGGGAAACTCACTGAAGCTCTGCTTGTTAGGCTTAGGATGAAAAGTGAGGCTGAAATCTGCCAGTATTTATATGTAGTATCTATACAGTTGTTTTATCTTATAGTAAAACTAGTCAGGAGGAAACAGAGACTTTGAGAGATCAGAACAAACAAAAGTATGTATAAAAGTATTTATTTAATCAAGGCATGGTATCAAGGTGTGTAGAACTCTCTGTCCTACTGTCAGTGTTTCTTGTTGACTTTAACAATGTGGTATGTTCCTACCCTCATATCTAATGCAATCTCCTAGTTCAGGAGCAAATTGTATACATACCATAGTTATTTTCATATTACAGGGCCATGAAGACAAAGTAGTGCAAAGCCTTGACTGGGGTATTTCTAATTTTGATGTGCATTTTGTTTGTTTGTTTGATTTGTTTCTGATCTTGTTTTCTGCCCCTCAATCATCAGTAAATATGAACTACTCCTCCCACTCATAAATGGAGAACATGTGTCATGCTCAAACCCCAGTACTCAATCATTTAATGCCTGTCAACTTACACTGTGGCATCACCTACAGGCACCCTCCTCTTCCTCTTCAGCTCAGGCCCCCTCATCTCTTCTCTGAATGTCTGCAACATCCCATCTAACTTGTGATCCTGCTAGCAGTTTCTATTTTATTTTATGTCTAACTCTTTTTTTCATATTTTTAATTGATTGATTTTTTAAAAAACATACTTCTCAATATTTATTTAGCTGCCCATCTAGAAACCTAGATGGCATGGTGTTTCTGGCAGAATAAACACCAAACTGACTCTTACCCTCAGGCCCAAGACCATCTCTCATTACTCCTCCATAACTGAATCCACCCCATAACCCTTGTGTTTTAACCTATACTGTCCTTGTGTGTACCAAATTTTTTCACACCTCTGTGCTGTGGCATAAACTTGTTTTGCTTAGAATAATCTTCCTATCAAAAACTTATTCACCCTTTAAGGTATCCACAAAAGTTCCTTCTTTTTCTGGGACATTTTTAGTGCCCTCACATCTCATGAACAGATTTTATGATGTCTTCTTATTTTTTAATATTTTAATCATAACTTATAGCATATTTTAATTTTTTTAATTATGGGACCTCTATCTTTCCTTCTAGAGTGTATGTTCCCTAATAGTTCTTTTGTCATATTCATCATTGTGTTCCGAGTCCCTCACACAGTATTGTTCACACAGTAGGTGCTTCATAAATGCTTTTAAGTTAAATCCACTGGAATTAAAAGGAATCCCAGTAAAGTTAACTAGCAGGTCAAGGTGTAAAGTATATGACTTCATAACAGAGGCAGTACATTCTCAGTGGTCATCATGGGATATCATGCTTTATTGTGATCAAAACAATGAACAGGCTGTCAATATGTGAGGAGGAAGTATTGTTTCTTGAAAAACTGCAATGATATTTGCAGTTGACTCTGTACTTTTAAGACTACAACACAAGAGTTTCAATAGGTTCTAGGTACCACAGTTAAAGAGTCCTTAAACTGAAATGAGTTAGGAATATGGGGAGGCAAAGACTCCAAGCTTCATCATGTGAAGCAGAGTCTGCGAATGAAGGGGAAAGAAGACCTTTCGTCATATATATGACAATCTGTCAAATGCAAAGAAAGCAGAATTAAGCTTATTCTATGTGGCTCTAAGGGATGGATTCCCAATCATTGTACACAAGCTTCAGAGTGGTCAATTTTTGCTGAGTGTTCAATAATGTATGTTTCATTCTGAGACAGAGGAAGTAACAATTTCTGGTCACAGAAAGTATGTGAAGAGGGGCTAGAAAGCTCTTTGATAAGAGTGGCGGCATAGGGTAGTCAAGTATCAAATAAGCATTTCCACTAGAAGACCACTATTAAAAGATCCTTCCAACTCTGTAATCCTATAGTTCTATACATTTGGGAGGGGCTCTCCTTATCATCTCATACAATATTTATGGACTGAAGTAGTCAATGTACATTTCAATCCTCTATCAAGCAACCAAGTTTCTCAAAACCCTCAATTAATTCATTTGGTTTATTTATTTACCTTCTGATGTTACTTTCTTAACTTCAGTGTAAGAAGCACCTGTGCCCTGGAATTAACTCTGAAACCTTCTTTATCAGGGCCTTTTGCTACAGTTGCAACATCAGAAATGAGTGCTTCTTGTGGCCATCCTAACTATAGTTCTTTCTAGGAAACCATATGGACAGGATGTCATTTTGGACACTATCCATTCAGCAAGGAAACAAATGCTTAACCTTGGCATATGGAGCAGTAGAATCATATAGAAGAAGAAACTGTTTATAATTTCTGTAAAGGGTTTCCTGCTGTTGAATACACTAGCATTACTCTTAGCATAAATGCCACATGTCACGGTAAGCTCAGCTATTTAAAACTTTGAGAAAATCCACATGTATAACACATTAATGACACCCAGAAGATGAGAACTTCCACTATTGTAATGTCTGTACTTTAACTGAGTTGTGTCAGATATGTATAAATACCCATGTGTTCAGACCAAGAGTTTTCAGGATAGGATCGTGGGGTGTGTTGATGTCAAATCTACCCTGGAATCCAAGGGTATTCTTTCTTTAAGTCAGAAGAAAATATGGCTTTCTATGTTCCTATTTCTTCTTCACAGATCATTTACAAGACTATTCCATGATTCATGAATGCAACTCACTTATGAGTGTAGTGAGGGAAAGTCATCAGCCAATGTAAACTGTAACTGTCTACAAATGTATCATCTGATTTATACATGAACAGGAGAGTCTTATTTTAAGATAGATAACATTCTTTCTTTTGCCTGGTTTTAGAGTCAGTAGTCTGTCAGTTCCTTGAGAGCATAGATTATGTCTTGTCTTTCCTGATGTCTACAGAACCTATCAGTCACTTGCAACAACTGTAACATGGCTTTGGAGCCATTTGCTGAAATGAGTTATTGTAATTTAATTTGTAAAGTTTTTATCTGTCCAGCTTTTAATTCAGTTTTAGTTCTCTAACAATAGGTCTGATTTGCAAATTTGAATAACCTGAATTATTAGAAGGATCACAAAATGTAGTATGAATATACAGAGAGACAACATAAGTCTTTTTTCTAAGGATAACAATAATGTGACCTCTGACATTCCTCTCAGTACATCTCTTTGAGGATTTGAAATGGCTCTATGTGCTGTATTTATACAAAGATATCTTACATTAAAAGTTTATTTATTCATTGTAGAAACTAGAATCTGTGTTGTAATCATTAATATATTAATCTGTTTTAGTTCTCCAGAATAGAATCTCTTTGACACTTTTGTGTTTGGAAATTATATCACATAATTAGCTATATTTATGACTTCATAAAGAATATACCATTAGATAATTTAAATAATAGATTCTTTTTGGTCATTTGGGGAAAGAAAGACAAGTAACATTTACTGAGTATCTTTTTCATGCCAAAATATGGGTAAGTTTTTGTTTGCATTATGTAATTTAATTTTTATGATTATTTGAAGCAGGTTCTATCGTCATTCCAATTTTAGTAATGTAAAAATTGTGGCTGTAAGGGATTAAAGTACCTGGCCTTAGGCCACAGAATAAAGAATTTGAACCCAAATCTGTCCAAGTTCAAACTAATGTTTTTTCATACTATGTGTATCCATTCAATTAGACTTGTGGCCAATGCATCATGTTCTTTATTTACATTTTATCTTGATTCAATATCACCATTAGAACTTTGTAGTATATGTCATTTATTCCAAAAATAGCTAAGATATAAATAAAATCAGAAAGGATGTTTTCTCATAGTTTAATAATGGTAGTGGGAGGGGCTGGGATTTTAAATGATTAAAATATATAATAAACTAACTCATAAAATATAAAGATAAATCATATTGTCAAGATTGCTGTGCAGCCCTCTAAATCTTTTAAGCTCTATTAACTTACAGTTGCATTTGTTGACTGGTCATTGTTACCACTCCTGTATTTGTTTTTTCTTTGTTTTTTTTGTTTCGTTTTGTTTTGTTTTTTCCTTTTTTTGTAATGCATGCCTACTCATTTGTTCCAAAATGTTCTAGTAATTAAATATTTTTTAAAGCTTCAGAATATTATAGATGAGCTTGTCTGTAAATTTGCATGGATAAGAGCCTAAACTGTGTGCTTTAACCAACAGAAGGAGATATTTGCAACATCATAAAAAACTTTGCCATGAAAGAAAAATTAAATTGAATATTTAAGTTGCCCCATGTCATTCTATTAGACATAACTACTCACATTTGCCATTGTAGTGTAAGTGAAAATTATGTTTTAAAAGTGGTAATTTCCTTATATTCTTTGAGCATCTAAACTCTGTTGGAAACACACAAGCAATAAAAAAAATCTACAGTTAAGTCTTTGCCTTTCTTCTAATCTAAATGAAAATATTACAGCTACTTTGGTCTGAAGGGAAGTCTGCAAATAGGGTAATAGGATGTAAAATGGACCACTTCAGATGAAGATTTCATGGGTCAATGTTTATGGTAAAGTTTTAAACTAATCAAATTTTGGATTAAGTTGATTGCCTTAGCCAAATGTGATGGAGTCATTTAAGAGCCTCCTTGACCAGTATTAACTTGAACATGAAAAGATAGAATTAGAATATGCTTTTCATATATCTTCAGCACCTAGAACAGTGACCGGCACTCAGTAAACGTTTATATAATGTACAGGTATGAATTAGTCTCTTTAATGTGAGCACCCACCTAGGAAAAATACAATATATTATATACTTCATCTGTGAAATTATAATTGTACTTAATACAGAATTGTTGTAAGGCTAAAATTATATACTCATATATAATAACTTGGATTGCATGTAGTATATTATAAACACTCAATAAGTATTGCAATATAAAGAATATAGCAGAGTAATGTCTCCTTACAATGACTGACATTGAAACTGTTAGATACACACACAGACACACACACACAGACACGCAGAGGAAAAGTGGCATAGTAGAAAGTGTAACATACTGGTAGCCAAAAGAAGTGGATTTTGATACCCATTATAGAGTTTATACGTTCTCTGACCTCAGGAAGTCATAGTTATCTATCTAGCTTCAATCATCCCACGTATAAAATGGGAATTATAATTCTTGAACTGCTAGAAGGCAAGGTTTTAAGACAAAAGCTCTCTAGAGGGCTTTCCTAAAATTATTTTCTTTTTAGAGGTGAAACAAAGAGATAGATTATTTAAGAGAAAGTACACTCCAAAGATGTAAGAGTGGGCTCAAGCAAGGAAAGTGGTTCAAGAGCTGCTTTCCTAAAATTCTTAATGATCATAAGTCAATGATAAGCTTAATGTAAATTTCAGAGGCCTGGTGTGAGAACAAATTTCTAATCTGTAAACAGTCATTGTGGTGATGATCAGATACTATAGAATAGTCATAAATTATTTGAATTATAAAAGTTCCTCATACAACATATTTGGAAATTGAGACCCAGTTAAATTAAATTTCTCAAGGCCAGTCACAATTTGTAAGGGGAAAATTACAGATTAGAAATTAGACATTTAACTGGTGATAAACTTGATCGAGTTATTCTCATTGCATCACTGACTTAGTTTTAAAAAATAGCACAACAGAACTGAAGACAAATAAGACTGTTAAAACATATCCAGTGATAAAATGGATGATTCTCTGTACCTTTCATCTCTGCCTCCTTTGATAGCAGTTTCCATCCATCATACAGGCAATATAGATCTGAGAGCAACATTTATATTTTTTCTACAATTTTGCTTTATTTTTCTGCTTAGAAAAATGGAAACATTTCAATTCTTATGATTTTTATAAGTAACGTAAAATTTAACTTTTATATTGTGGTAGAATATATATATATATATATCATCAAGTTTACCATTTTAACCATTTTTGATGTAAAATTCCGTGGCATTAAGTACATTTGCAATGTTGTATAACCAGTACCACTGTCTACTTATAAAAATTTCATTATCCAAAGCATAAATACTATAATATAGCATTTTGGGAAATAAAACAGCATCTTGATTTTGGGAAAATTATGTTTTGATAGTGCATTATCTTCACATCACTTGCACAGTGGGTTTATTTTATATTGTTTTTTTCTCCTGCTAAATTTTATGTAAACAATTGGATTTATATTCTAAATATATACCATATTCCACCGAGGCAATTTTCACATTTTTGAATGTGTGAAATCTTAACAGTTCTATAAGATAGGATGAGATCCTGGTTTCAGGTCAATTGGCTGGATGACTTATAGTTATTATCTATCTTAAAAATAATGTCAGGGCTCATTTTAGTATTCGTCATACTGATTGCTGTTTTTATATGTTGTTTAATTATTTAGAAATCTCTTTTATTCAGTGACAAGTTACATTTGATGAAGTTACTAACATTAACATGCATTTAAATGCACCAACCGCAGTCAAATATAATCATTAAAATACTTAATATGCTGAGTTTAGACAGCAAAATCAAGAGCAACTGGATTAACAAGGAATGAAGACATCTATATAAAATAGTTTCTCACTTTCTTGAATATATATCACAGTTAAAGATTTTTTCTAACAGAGAACAAAATCTTCAGTCCAATTTGGGTCTGGGGGAAAAAATCATTCTCTAAAATGGATAAACTGCAAATTTCTTTACCCACTGATTCATCATATATTTCTAATTTCTAATAAGAATTACCATGTCTTTTCTATGGTATTATTTGAAAATCTACATTATTATGTATGACAGACCGTGTCAAAATAATTGTGTGAGGGACTAGTCTGTGTTAAGGGGTATCACATTTGATGTTACTAATTTTCACATTATTTCACCCATAAAAATTCTTATAGCAGGAAAAGTTTTATTGCACTGTATTTCAGAATCTCTAATTTTTTCATGGAATAAATGTTTCATATAATGAATTTTCAAGTAAATGTATTCTGAATTTCATGCATAACCATGGCTTCTGTAAAACCATAAAAATTTGGTAAAAACTGAGGCATCTCTTCATTCCCCTTAGAAAGTATATTGGGTAACCTGAAGATTTTATGCTAATGAAGACAATATTGTTCAACTTTGCCTTTTATTTAATATATCCCCTTTATTGAGTTTAAGCCATTATTGCAATTAATAACTTTAAATGGAAGCACTTCATCAATTTTATTGAGCCACTACTACTGCTTTAAAGGTAGCTTGCACTAGGCCCATTTTGTGTGATTTGAACACATGCCTCTTACTAGAGAAATGCTTTCTGTATTGCTTTTTGAATATTTTGTGTGATTCTGGTTCAAGAGACCCCTGCTATTCAGTTTTGTACCTGTTGTTTTCCTCTCACTTACTTTCTGCCCTATCTACACCTTTGGAGTTTTGTGGTGGTTATAGTGGTGGTGGTTGCTCAACTCTACATTGAACTAGACTCCATGGCCATTGGGAAGAAGCACTTCCTTACTGTGATCCACATACTTGTACAATAGACATGAGTAAAGGTCAAGATTTCAAGCACTCAGTCACTCCTGCTTCCATCCCCACTTAGAAGAATGGGCTCAAATTACTTCACTGGGGATTTTATTCTAGGATTTTTTTCAACTCACAGATGTAAGAGGTAATTGTCAATTTTGAAAGCATAGAATCTGTGTATAACATTAAGACCAGGAATCATTGTGACATGGGCATGTTGTTGCATAACAAATCCATGGAATTCTTTTTAAATATAATTTCACATAAATAACCCTAATCTTGAAAGCCTCACATTATACTGCACTTGAAAAGTTTTAAAATAGAATTTCATACTTTTAAAAATTTGGAGTTCATGCTCCTTAAGACAGCAAATAAGGTCACTTCTACCCTAGGGACAAGGACAATGCAAACCTTAAAAGATCACACAATGCAAGTTCTTCTGTCTAGAAAGCCTCTTTGGTTTGGAATCCTCCATGAAAGATAAAAAATTGACAGGATGGAATGGGTAACCCCTTCCTCAATTAAAAAAAGGAAGGAAAATTGGCTATTAAATATAGTTTTTTTTTTCTCTTTGTTGCTTTCAGTTTTATATTCCGCATATGAGTGAAGTCATACAGTTCTTTGTTTTTTCTGTCTGGCTTATTTCACTTAACATGATGATCTCCAGGTCCATCCATTTTGTTGCAAATGGCAGTATTTCATCTTTTCTTACAGCTGAGTGATATTCCATTGTGTGTATGTACCACAGCTTCTTTATCCAGTCATCTGTCGCAGGGCACTTTTCTTATTTCCATGTTTTGGCCACTGTGAACAGGGCTGTGATGAACATTGGGGTACATAGGTCTTTGCAGACAAAGGTTTTCAAGTCTTTTGGGTACATCCCCAGAAGGGGGTTTGCCGGGTCATACTGTAACTCCATTCCCAATTTCCTGAGGAACCACCACACTGCCTACCACAGTGGTTGTACCAGTTTGCACTCCCACCAACAGTGTACCAGAGTTCCTTTTTCTCCACATCCTCTTCAGCACTTGTTATTCCTTGTCTTGTTGATAACAGCCATTCTCACAGGTGTGAGGTGGTATCTCATTGTGGTTTTGATTTGCATTTCCCTGATAGCTAATGAGGATGAGCATTTTTTCATATGTCTGCTGGCCATTTGTATTTCTTCGTGGGAGAAGTGTCTGTTTAGTTTTTCTGCCCACTTTTTAATAGGGTTGTTTG